>CM046362.1:16161581-16200601 GCA_025413025.1 Ficus hispida | reverse complement strand
CTTTCTTAATTACATAATCATTTTTGAGTCTTATAAAGCCATAAAACTCACAAAACATAATTAAAAACCCTTAACTGGGCTTTTTCCATAAATACTTTTACGGTTCAATGTACAATTATACATAGAATCGTTCAGACATAAGAAAATCAGGTATTACAATCTACCCTCCTTAAAGATTTTCGTCCTCGAAAATTAGAATAAGCCGGGGTAGTTCTTTCTCATTTCATTTTCTAATTCCCAAGTGGCTTCTTCTACTTTATGGTTTTGCCATAAAACCTTCACCATGGGAATTGTCTTATTTCTCAGAACCTTCTCTTCTCGATCTAGGATTTGTACCGGCTTCTCTTCATAGGTCAAATCTGTTTGAACTTCTACCGGTTCTTGACTGAGAACATGCGAAGGGTCTGGCACATACTTCTTGAGCATTGAGACATGGAAGACGTTATGCATAGATGCTAACTCTGGCGGCAGGGCAAGCTTGTATGCTACTTTTCCAATCCTCTCTAGGATTTCAAAAGGTCCGGTATACCTTGGACTAAGCTTCCCTTTCTTTCCGAATCTCATTACACCTTTCATCGGAGCTATCTTGATGAAAACCGCATCTCCGATCTGAAATTCCAAAGGCCTTCTTCGTTTATCCGCATAGCTTTTCTGACGACTGAAAGCTATGTCAAGCCTTTGTTTAATCTTCTTAATATCGTCAGAAGTCTTTCTGATGAAGTCCGTGGTCTGAAGCTGCTTCTGTCCAACTTCTTGCCAGTGAATAGGGGATCGACATTTTCTTCCGTACAGTGCTTCGAATGGAGCCATACCAATCGAAGCATGATAACTATTGTTGTAGGAAAATTCGATCAAAGACAGCTTCTGATCCCAGTTTCCTTGAAAATCCAGCACGCATGATCTCATCATATCTTCTAGTGTCTGGATGGTCCGTTCTGACTGACCGTCGGTTTGGGGGTGAAAAGCCGTACTGAACTTCAGTTTCGACCCCATAGCATTGTGTACGCTTGTCCAAAATCGGGAAGTGAAACGTCCGTCTCGATCCGAGATGATCGATTTTGGTACACCATGCAGTCGAACGACCTGGGATACATAGACTTCGGCCAACTTCTCCACTGAATAAGTGGCTTTGATAGCGATAAAGTGGGCAGATTTGGTTAATCGGTCGACAATAACCCAAATCGTGTCATTCCCACTTGAAGTTCTTGGCAGTCCCACGACAAAATCCATGGTAATTTGCTCCCATTTCCATTCGGGGAGCTCTATTTTCTGCAACTCTCCTCCAGGATGTCGGTGTTCTGCCTTAACTTTCTGACAAGTTAAGCATTTGGACACAAACTTCGCTATCTGATTCTTCATATTTGGCCACCAGTAGTTCTCTCGGAGATCCTTGTACATCTTAGAGGCTCCGGGATGTACTGAATACGGTGTCATGTGCGCCTCTGCTAGTATCTGATCCTTCAAAAACTTGAAATCAGGAATGCAGATCCTTTCTTTGAAGTAGATCATGCCATCTGCAGAGGTTCTAAACTCCTTATTTTTCCCGCCAAAGAGTTGTGCCTTGATCAACTGAGAATCCTTTCCTTGAAGGTTCTTGATGGACTCCATTAAATTGGACTGGAGGGTTAAGGCGGATAACTTTCCCGTTATCATCTCAAGGTTGAAGTCAGAGATTTCCTTTTGAAGCGGCTTGGGCAGCAGTACCAAAGACATCAGCACGCCAGATGACTTCCTGCTTAAGGCGTCTGCTACTTTGTTCGCCTTGCCAGGATGGTAAAGGATCTCGCAGTCGTAGTCCTTTACGAGTTCAAGCCATCTTCGCTGCCTCATATTGAGCTCCTTCTGGGTAAAGATGTATTTGAGACTTTGGTGATCGGTGAAAATCTCACATCTATTCCCATACAGGTAGTGCCTCCAAATCTTCAATGCGAACACCACCGCAGCGAGCTCTAGATCGTGCGTCGGGTAATTCTTCTCGTGATCCTTCAGTTGTCGAGAAGCATACGCGACCACTTTACCTTGCTGCATTAGGACTGCTCCTAGTCCCGTCTTAGAAGCGTCGCTGTAGATCACGAAATTTCCTGCTTCAACATCTGGAATAATCAAAACAGGCGCACTTGTCAACTTCCTCTTAAGCTCTTGGAAATTCTCTTCGCATTTAGAAGTCCATTCGTACTTCTTTCCTTTGCGCGTAAGGGTCGTGAGAGGGGCTGTTATCTTAGAAAATCCTTCAACAAAGCGGCGATAATAACCGGCTAATCCGAGGAAACTCCTTATTTCCGTTACGCTCGTGGGTCTTGACCATAAGCTAACTGCTTCTACCTTGGCTGGGTCCACAGAAATCCCTTCTTGTGACACCACGTGGCCTAAGAAATGCACCTTTTCGAGCCAAAATTCACATTTTGTGAACTTTGCGTAGAGCTGATGTCGTCGTAACATTTCCATTACCATCCTTAAATGCTGCACATGTTCTTCCTGGGACCTTGAATAGATCAGGATATCGTCGATGAAGACAATGACGAACTTGTCCAGATATTCCTTGAACACTCGGTTCATCAGGTCCATGAAAGCAGCTGGAGCATTGGTTAACCCAAAAGGCATAACCAAAAATTCGTAGTGTCCGTAGCGTGTCCGAAAAGCCGTCTTGGAGATATCTGAATCTTTGATTCTGAGCTGATGATAGCCAGATCGTAGATCGACTTTCGAAAACACCTTTGCTCCTCTGAGTTGATCAAACAGATCGTCAATCCTTGGAAGAGGATACTTGTTTTTGATGGTGACCTTGTTCAGCTCGCGGTAATCGATGCACATGCGTAACGATCCATCTTTCTTTTTCACGAATAGCACAGGTGCTCCCCACGGAGAGTAACTCTGTCGGATGAATCCTTTATCTAGCAGTTCTTGTAGTTGTACTTGGAGTTCCCTAAGTTCAGCAGGTGCCATACGGTAAGGCGCCTTCGATATTGGAGCAGCTCCGGGTATTAGCTCAATTTCGAATGAAATTTCGCGTTCCGGTGGAAGTCCTGGTAGCTCTTCCGGAAAGATATCCACATACTCCCTGATAACAGGTACATCTACCGGTGTTAGCTTCATTTCGTGCTCTTTGTCCACCATGTTAGCTAAATACCCTTGACAGCCATTAGCTAACATCTTCCAAGCTTTCATAGCCGAAACCAATCTGGTCGTTGAGTTCCGAGCTTGTCCGTAGAAACTGAACTCTTCCTCGCCAAAAGGGTTGAAAATCACACAACGCTTTCGACAGTCGATCTTAGCGTTGTACTTGCTAAGGAAATCCATACCTAAGATCACATCGAAATCCTGTATCTTGATTGCGATGAGATCTACGTACAGTTCTCTGCCACAAATAATCACGGAGGTATTTCGTACCCAACAGTTGGACCACAAAACTTCTCCAGATGGCAAGGAGGTTTTAAAAGGTTGGCTTAATCTATCCACACCTCTTCCTAATTTCTGGGCGAACTCCAATGATATAAATGAATGAGTGGCACCAGAATCAAACAGGGCAATTGCTTCATAAGTGGTGATAGAGATCTGACCTGTCACCACATGTGAAGTGCCTGCTTCCGCATCTCCCCTTGTATAGGCGTAGATTCGGGCTTGAGGCTCAGGAGCTTCCAATCTTCCTTGGCCTATGGAAGGTCCTTCTAATCTAGTCTGGGCCGCATGAAGCTGACTGTTTGGGTTCCTGTTCTGGTACGGAGGGTTCTGGCCTTGCTTATTCATATTGCAGTTCTTCGCAAAATGTCCCTCCTTTCCGCACAGATAGCACTCATTAGTTCCCATTCTGCAAATGCCCGGATGTTTTCTCCCGCACTTTGTACATACCGGGTAGTCAGAGTTATTACCCTCATTTCCCCTGTTGATCTTCTTCTGAGGGTAATTTTGTTGCTGGCCCTGTCCAGAAAAATTTCCCTTTCTCTTGTTCCTCCCAAACTGTTTGGAACTTTGAGCAGGGTTATTATTCTGACCTTTCTGATTGGCCTCAGCACTCTGACGGGGCTGGGTCTGCTTAGTAACGGCCTTTTCTTCCTTCTTGGCCTTGTAAAACTGCGCCCTTGCTTCCTTGTCCTGGTTGATCCAGTATTCAGCTCGTATTGCTCTGCTTACGCAGTCGGATACCAGGGTAGGTGGGCTGCTTCCTGCACTAACTTGCTTGGATATGTCGGTCCGGAACATCTTCATCATTCTCCGAACCTTCTCTGTCTCGTTCGGTACCAGCTCCGGGCACAAGCGTGCTAGCTGTTCGAACTTCTTAACGGCTTCCATCACCGTCATAGACCCTTGCTTGAAGCTGGTGAATTCGTCCTGTTGAGCGGCAAGGACTTCTCTGTTGTAGTACATACTACGAAACTCAGTCACAAAATCCTGCCAGCTCATTGCCATGACGTTCCTACGCATCTGAACGGTTATCCACCAGTGTCTCGCGTCCTTCTTAAGAGCAAAAGAAGCACATAAGACTTTCTCCTGTTCAGTAAGCCGCATAAAGTCTAGGATAACCTGGATGTCTATCAACCAGTTGTCTGCGGCTATTGGGTCTGTTGTTCCCTCAAATTCAGGCGCTTTCATCCGCCTAAACCTCTCATATAACAAATCCTCTCTTGCCGGAGGCGGATCTGCCGGTACCCCAGCAGGTGCTACTGGTACCTCAACATGTCGCGGAACATTAGGCACTGGAGGTGCCACTGGAGGTGCTTGTTCCGCGGGTAAGGGAACCTCGTTGACCTGGGGTCTCTGGTGTAACTGAGCTAGCTGCTCTCTCAGCTGGTTTGTCTCTTGTTGCTGCTCGAGCAACTATCGTTGTAAATTCGCTACAAGGGTCGCTAGATCCGGCGCAGGTGGATTAACTGGTGCAGCCTTGCGCCCTCGAACCATCTTAATCTTCCTATTTAAATCATAAGAAAAGATATTATTAACTATTAATATCCTTTCTTTGCATTCATATTTTAACATATTGTAACAATATGCATTATGTCACAATATTGTCATACCATAATATTATATACTCATAATATCATATCATAAACATTTATCACATTCATACTACATCATTCATAATTGAGATTCCATACATTTTACATTCAACTGCCTTTTAATATATATACAAAAGTACATCATGTTCTTTACATCATATATACATCATCAAAAAATTTAAGATGGAAGTGTCTACCACTTTACCATCGTACAAAAGTACAAGCCTATTATCAAAATAAAATAAGCTAGTACATCAGTCTCAAAACATATACATATACACGTGATCTGAGCCTAATCTAACTCCGTAACAACTGAAACATCAGAACCCGCATCTCCATCATCATCTGGAATCTCCTCAGGGTCCTCCTCGAAATCATCGCCCTCATCGAGCCATCCTCCAAATCCTGGCTCGTGATCAGGCTCCTCCTCATCATCCTCGTCATCGCTAGATATAACGATGATCAGAGGGTCCTCGGGAGCATCCATCTCCTCATCGGCATCATAACCATCATCCTCGGCCTCCTGTACCGGGTCGGGTATTGGATCCTCCTGGTCGACCGGGTCGGGCTCATAAGCGGGCTCTGGCTCATATATCGGCTCCGGCTCGTAAACCGGCTCGGGCATCTCGGCGTCATCGACTGGTACCTCATGCTCTGCTACGTGAGCATCGGCCTGTGGGTCCTGTGCAAGGATCTCCGCAGCTAATATGTACTCAATCATATGGGCCACTGACATGATCTGCGTTGGTATGGGCGTATGCTGACGGATCTGTGCAGGCAATCCATTCCGCAGGACCACTAAAGCCTGTAGTCCTGGGTTTGGTATGTCCATGGGAATGTGAGGCAACATAGCCTCCTGGAATCTCCGACAATAGTGATCCATCGGCTCATGGGGGTACGCTTGCCAGTACTCGGCCATCATGCGTATCGCTCGTGCTGCATCTCCCGATAAATATTGGGATCTCGATAATGCTCGTCTATCCCATCGTCCAGCACCGGTCCATAGCGGTTAGTCATGCAGACACGAAAATGTGCCCATGTACGAGCAGGTAACGTCCCCTCGCCGATCGTCATCCACCATAACCGTGCATCGGCTGCCAAACATCGACTGGCCAAAGAAACATGTAGATGTGCCTCTATGTGGCAAAGGAGGAAAATCCTCTCCAGATCGTAGAACCAGACCGATAATGCCACCGTCCGGGGTGTTCCATCAAATAGTAGAGGCCGTGACTCGTAGAACGCTGAAACCGCGCGTCGGTCCCCTTCTACGGGCTCCGGATCCATAATCGTAAATCTAATCATACATATTCGCATAATAATTATTAACATATGAAAATAAAATTTTAACTTACAATGATGGAGGCGATGGCAGGCTGACTGTGAAATTTAGTCGCAGGAAACCGCTCTGATACCAACTCTGTAACGACCCGCCTAGCACAGGCCGTTACCGTACATACATAATACATACATACATACTTACGTACTTATACGTAAAACAGCGGAATATATATATAATATTTTTTTTATTTTATAAGCCGTATAAATATATATACGCACCTACGTAAATAATTATACTGAATAATTAAAACGTTGTGTAGGTATAAATAAAGCTTGTAAAATATTAACATAATAAACAAAACGTGTGGCGGCATTATTCCCACATTTCACAGTCCGCCAATCCATGCCCTCCATCTTGCATCAAGAATTATTTCCAGGCTGCTTACCTACAGCACAGACGTAAGACAGTGAGCGAAAGCTCAGCAAGTACAACTATTAATACCGCAATATTAAAAACACAGCATAATCTAACCTAATATAACATTGGGTAACATAACATGGCATACCATTTCATAACCTTTCTTAATCATAACATGGCATAACATTTCATAACCTTTCTTAATCATAACATGGCATAACATTTCATAACATAACTTGACATATCGTATGCATGATCCATTTATGCTTCTTTATGCTCTCTTATCTCTTCATAACTTTCTTAACTTAACTTTACTTTTGGGCCCCTTAACATGAGTGTTCGTACCGGGCGCGCTCTATGGACTTACTCTTGCCATAGCTCAACCCGACCTGACGCGGGTCGGTATGACACAGGCAATTGCTTGCCATCATAACTTAATCTTTTATTTGTTAATTAGTGAACATGCATCGTGATGTTTCACTCAATTAATCTTAACATAACTTAACCCTAATCATGCTTCTATAGACCATAGCATACAAAACATACGTTCATAACATAGAATCATAGCATTCCTAAGCTAATCTATAACACTGAGCATGTAACATATAGCATTCATAACTAGCAATCATACTTAGGCAAGTATTCACAACAAGCCTATGCTGTAGGCGGAGTTGTACTTACCTCGTTCGTAAATGCGGTGTCCAATCGTGGAGTTAGGTTCCGCTGGGACACCTCGTCGTGCAACGTTCTGAAATTAAATAAAAGTAAGGGTTAGAACTGTTGGTAGTATAACCAACATTCTTTTATAACCTTAGTTATAAGCCCTTACTTATTTTTACGTTATCCTAACTGGTTACTTTGGTAACCCTATTCGGGTTGTTTTTAACTTTAGTTTTAAAATCTCATTTTTAGGAAATGAAAACCTTAATTTTTTTGTATATAAACCCTTTTGTTTAATTTTAAGGATTGAAAATCTTAAAACGAGACTTATAAATTTATTGACTATTGGAAACTGCCTTTGGAACAGTTTCTCAATGTCCATTTGCAGTGAAACTGCAAAAATATGCATTTTCTGTGTCAACTTTGTAAATCCTGTACAGGATTTCCATAATTCCTGTACAGTTCTCCGAAATTCATTTTCATCTTAAAATCCAGACTGAATCTGTAAAACTTGTCTTCATGAAAGTTGTAAATATTTAAAAACTCTACAACTTTTATGTTTTGGGTAAAACCCAGTTCTGGCGTTTTCGTGGTCAAAACCCCTGAGGAACTTGTCCTGGCCGTGCTCGGGTCCTGGGCACCTTAGGCACGGGTTTTGGTAAAAACCGAGGCCATTTGAGCCTCATTTTACAAAACTGTCCACGTTGTCCTCTAGGAAAAACTCTACTTAAAAACTTTCATGTTTTGAGTTTTCCTTGATTCGGCCTCTAGAGGCCTCAAAAACAGTTTTTCCCGAAACTGGCCAATTTCTACCCGAGTTGGCAGTTTTCGGTTTAAAATTTCGTTTATGTCCTAAAACGTTCACCCTACCTCAACCGAACTCAGCGGGAGCCTACATCAGACATGCATAACGTTTCTAACGTTCAAATTTCAACATGCAAGCCAAATTGAACGTAAATCATAATCCTACAAAACCCTAAGCATTCAATCAAACACTTATCATGCACATAAATGAACCACCAAACCCTAAGCTTAAACAAATCAAGCACATGCACATAATTTACCAACTAGAGCAGAATTTAAAAGTGGGCTTAAACCCTTACAAACCATAGCTTAAATACATTTAAATTTCTCCACACGAAATTTAAATGAAAGCTTGAATCGGTTAGGATTTTACCTCACTTTCTTGGCTCAAGGTGGCTCGGTTTCCTCCCTTTTTCTTAACCAACAGCCGCTGGTCTTGCTTGGCTAAAAGGGTCCGAAATTTCCAGCCTTCTTTCCCTTGAAGTCCGGTCACCAACTTGCACCAAAAATTCCAGCCAATTGCTCCAAAATCCGGTTTGGATTCTTGGCTTGGTTCTCCCCCCCTACAACCGGCCTTGGCTAAGGATTTGGGTTCCAAAATTTTCTCCAACTTTTTGCTTGGTCACTAACCTAAATCCGACCACCCTAAGGCCTCCCACACACTTGGTTTTGCAAATCTTTCTTGCCTTTCTCTTCTCCCTTAAGTCCGGATTTTTGTGAAGGAAAAATGCAAGAGTTTGGCTAAGTTTTTCTTTAATTGTGAACAAAGGCCACCCCTATTTATAGAGGTTGGAAACTTCTCCTAATTGCACACTTTAGTCCTCAAAAAATCAGAAAATTGGACATTGGAGGGGGCATGTGGCCGGCCATGGGCTAAGGTGGATGCCAACTATTTTTTTCCAATTTTTTCTTAAATCACTTAATGATGTCAAAATCAAAAAGGTGATGAGGTAAGCCAAAGCTTAAGCTTGTTTGACTCTTTTGCTAATAAGCAGTCCCTATTTAAGTCATCACAGGTATGTTCAATACTGGTTATACTTATGCACAGTATTGGTTTACCGAACTGCAGTCCAAAATTCATCCGCGTAATACTGGACGGTATGAAATTTTTCTTATTTCATCAAACTCTTTTGCCCTAAGCTTCAACTTGATGTGCTTGATTTTCTAAGGTGGTTCTCATATCTTAAACATAACTTTTTATCTGCAAAAAGGCACGGGTTTACCCGGTGCAATTTATACAGATCAATATCTAAACATAAAGTCATTTCTTAAACTTTTCGGGTCAACCATCGACTTTCTTGTCAATTAGGGACCTTCTTGTCAAGTTTTGACTTTCATGGTCAACAGTTGACTTTTGGTCAACCGCGACGGTTTTGGTCAAACTTTGACTTTTTGTAAAATTTCAAGATTTTGCTCCATATTTCCTAAAAAGGTCACTTTCTTAATTACATAATCATTTTTGAGTCTTATAAAGCCATAAAACTCACAAAACATAATTAAAAACCCTTAACTGGGCTTTTTCCATAAATACTTTTACGGTTCAATGTACAATTATACATAGAATCGTTCAGACATAAGAAAATCAGGTATTACACTTAACTTGGCGTTTGATGTACTGGTTTGAATTGAAATATTTATATTAGAATTATTTAATTTTTCAAAAACTAATTATAATTTTCTTTAATTTTTTGGAAAAAGATAAAGATGAGTTGTAATATTTTGATCTCAACATGCATTCCAAACATCCCCTTAGTATCATGACCCAAACCCGGTGTCGTGATTAATTTGAATTAAGTAAGTTTAAATAAAAATAAATTCATGATTGTTAATAAAATCAGGTAAATAATTTTTGACGAAATCATATAATAAAATATATGTAACACTCTCTAAATTTAATCATGGATTTCTATAGATATTAATGAAGAAAGTTATGACTATTGTGTTATATATGTTTTTCCATGACAATTTAAGGAGACATAAATATCCCGATCACGCGTGACAAAAAGAGCATAACACTTGCTTGTGTTTTTCCCAGAAAATGTTAATTGAAGCAAAAATAATTAAATTAAATTTTAGATAGAATTTTTAATGTCAAAACCTTAATTGGAACATTGAAATTAATCAAGTATAGAGTTTTTCTCAAATTCAATTCTAAGGCCAAATTTGTAATTTTGACAAAATAAGGTATCCAAAATATAATTTTTAGAGAATATGATGATGATTTTCAATATATGTAGGTCAATTTTAAAACGGTCGAGGGTTTCTTAAAGTTTCTAAAAGGCCATAAGTGGGGCACCATCTACTACAACAACTAGAAATCTAGTTTCATTAAAAAGTAAAAAGTAAAAAGAAAAGTGAATAGATTAATATCAGTCACTTCTCATTTATCTAAATAAGTTTTTAACACTTCTCTCTCTCTTCTTTATTTTCTCTCCAGAAAATTCGTCAGCAGTGCTAACTACCTAAGAAAAACTCACTTCCAGCACTCTAAATGCTTAAATCTCCACCTCATACTCTTCCCAACTTGTAGAATAACAACACCAAATCTTTGCTCATCTTCTTAAAGCCTTTTTCAGTTCCAAAAATCCATCTTTAGTGGCGGTAAATTTGACTTTTGATGGAGATTGGTGTTTTGGTAATGTACTCCTTATTCTTGTTTTAAAACTTGAATTTTTCTCTGATGGCTCAGCTTAATTTATTACTATATTGTGTTTTATGATTGGGTATTTGATTAAAAACGTTTTTGTTCGTGGATTGCTGATTTTGAATAGGGTATAAATTATTTGCATGGTATATGTTTGATGAAAGGCTCCTATATAACATTTTGTGACCAGTTTTAAAGATTTCATTTTCGACAAAGTTTCTTGCATACTTTTGTCTGATTTATTATTTTTTCTTTTAAGTAGACATCTTAAGTTTAACTAGGCTTTTGAATCACCCAAATTGAATTTTTATAAAATTAGTTATGATTTTTAAAAATTCATGTAAAAAAAACAGTCAAATTTTTTATGGACCTGCTTAACCCGAGATTATGAGATATTTAAAATTTTCAAAACCTATATTGTCACAGCTCTAAGAAAGTCCAATGAGTCTAGTTTGTTTTGGCTATAGTTTCATAATTTTTGGACGTACCTACAATATATTATAAATATTTTCATAAGAGTCAACGAATCTATCTTTTGCAAAGACTTGTCTGATGATCTACTTTTTGTAAACTAGTTGAAAGCCAATATTTTAGTATTAACAGCCAGTTAAAAATATAGTTTTATGACTAAAAACTAATCTAATAGCTACTAGAATTTCCAACATATTTGTATGAGTGTAAGTGTCATGTTTTGGTGACAAATGATTTATTTTCATTACGAAAGGTTTAGCAAAACTGAAATATTCATAAATTAAGTTGAAATCTAATTTGTAAAGTTTAGATAATATATTTGACAATGTTGAATGATTATATGAAAATCATGTTATGGATTTGTTTACTTTTTATTTTCATAATGAAATTGTATTTGCAAGATATAGAGTTAGATGATTTGGTTTGAAGGAAATTCTTACGAAAGATTTAGTTATTTCGTAAGTTAAACTTTCGAATGATTTTGTTAAATTATAGACAAAGTTAATAATCTCCCTAAAGTTTACCCTATCGTTCAAACTTTATTCTATGAATCCATACACAAGAGTTTAAGTATTAGTATTCAACTAGACTTTTAATATGGGACAATATGATTTACTATTTCTTAAGAATATGTTAATTTCTAAAATTCCATAAAACTCTTAAAGAGTTCTGAAAGGTTTAATTAATGAAAAAATATTTGTTAAATTAAGTGAATACAAATCTTCAAGCGTGAGTCCAAAGAAGCTTGAGGAGCTTACATTTGGGGATTTTTTTTTTAATGCTTACGGTAAGTAGAGTACTCACCTACAACACAAATGATGTGTGACTTGATAATTGCATTTTTTGTTACTTGCTTATGTAAATGTCACAAATTGTCTTAAGTTGTAGCTGTGGATTTCCTAACTACACTCCATGGGATGTAAATTATGATATTTTCATGGTCTTAAATTGTGAGCTGAAATATCTCATGTAAAACTTGTTTATGGTTATTAGTACCCATGTAAATGTAAATGCCTTATTCATAAATTCTAAAAATACTATGAAAAATTATATGTGGATAGGGCGTCTAAATAAATGTGATGTCGATATTTTCATCGTATTAATTATGAGCTTTTGAACTATGTTACTTGACACACCTAATTTAATATTAGTTGATGAGTTTGAACATGGGTAAATGATTTTGGTATTGATATGAGCATTGGCATATTAAGAACTGTATGATTTAGTTGCATTCTAGTGGTAATGTCACTAATTAACATTTAATGGCTGATGTGGCAAATTATTTCTCGACGACAAATTGAAATTTGTCTAATGTAGACCTGGGAATTTGGGCCGGGCCAAACAGGCCAGCCTGCAGTCCGTAATTTAGGTCCGGTCGGTGGCCCGGCCCGGCCCGCATTCTATGAGCCTGGTAAAAGCCCGGCCCTATAGTAAGAGCCGGGCTGGGCTCTCCTTTTAGGTCCGAATATTTAAGCCCGATGGGCCAGCCCGGCCAGCCCGTTAGTTAAAAAAATAAAAAAAATAATTAAAATTTTTTTATTTTTTATCTAAGATAAAATATTAAGATAAATTATTAAATTATAAAAAATATACAAATTTATTCAAAAATTATAAATAAAAAATAAATTAAATAAAAATTTAAAAAATTGGGCTACGCCCGGCCCGGCCCACTCTAAGCCCGCGGGCCGGGCTGGGCTTATACTTCAAAAATTAGGGACGGGCCGAATTTGGAAATAGCCCATCGGGCTCGGGCCCGGCCGGGTCGGGCAACCCGAATTCCCAGCACTAGTCTAATGTGGTTAATAGTTTTAGCGACGACTTTGCTACATATATAAATTATTAATTCTTTTATAGTATTTTATAATATTTTTATTTTTAAATAACTTTCATTGAAAATAGTATTATTTTTTTAAGGTAAAAATTCATTCAACTAAAAGGTCTTATAGATACCAAACGTAATGCTGATGACCCTGTGGTACATAATATAAAATAGTCGATAAAAATTGGTTCCATCAGCAAAACCTGATGAAGCAAAACCTGATATCAGGAAAATTCCTCAACACATCAATTTAAGCATGCATAAGGCTCTTTTTAAAACTAATACAATCGATGGAAGCTTTCGATCCATCGAGAGCATGTAACATGTAGCACTAAGGCCACAAACATCTCCGCTAAAACTCATAGCTATTAGAACTTCTAAATTGGCAAGACTTAAATCTGACGGACTAAAAACAAACTCAAATTATGGGAAAACCAAATCTATTATTACATTGAATATACTTAAACTATATGGTGGAACTATCAAAACCTTTATTAGACTAACACATAAAAAACAAAAGACTAAAGCATGTGACTGCCGCAAGCCTTCAATGAAAGTGTAGCTGACAAGAGGACCATTAGTGTAGGAATAACGCTTTGGGGGGCAAGCGACGAAGCCAACGTGATGCCTTCAAACAATAGAACGTGAAATACACATCCTATCAGCATTAACGTCTGGAGTTGGAACCACCACCTCCATAAGAAGCCCACCACCGTTCAGAACAAAACCCTGAAAGAGTACAATCACTAGATGAGAAAAGCATCACAAAACATCTCCAAGCTGTCTAGAAACCATCCTCTAAACAGTGTCAGATCCACCCCAATGAAGACACTTTACCAAACACAGCCATTGACATAAAAAACTCACAACGATACAAGCCACGTAACCAATTTTCAAGGTCGGAGGTCCAACAACACACCCAGAAGCGGTCCCGGCACCCTGGCCGACTCACTCTCTCCTTTTCTCTCTTTCTCGTTTCCTAAGGCCGGCTACTTTTTTTCTCTATCGATCTTTTTTAAAATAGTATTCCATAATTATTATGATAATTATAATTTTCAATAAATCATTCATTTTTTATATATATATTTTTTCATCCATTTTATATTATTCCATATTTTTATTTTGGTTCAGATTGTCAAAATATTTTATAAGATTTAAATTAACATCTAATTGTTAAGTTATATTATGTACATATTTTATTCTTCATCAATAATGTTATTTTCTCAAAAACTTGTTAACATTAACTATATCTCGTTGTATTTTCTGACAATTATAATAGTCACTTACTTTAATTAGGATAATAATTTAATTAACCTAACCACAAATTCTCTTACTAGAAAAGTACTACAATCAATTCCTTTTTAACCAAAAGCTTATAAATGCATCTCACCATAATCATCAACATTACAATTACAAACTTTCACACTTAAAAATTATAAACTCTCACCGTAATATAAACATCTTCATACCATTAAAATTTCAAAATCAAATATTCTTACAACAAATTTTCACATATTCACCCAAAATTAATAAAATCACTAACCAGAATTCTCAAAACATGCCCGCTAATAATCATCAATCCGTGACCATCAAAACCAAACAATTACCAATTGATAAAAATACAAAAACAACAATAATCAATAACCAATAGTAGTAAAACCAAAACTTTTTATACTAAAATTACATATCATCCAAAACATAGTCACACAACTTGCAAATGATTTCAACAATATTATCGTCCACTTTTTTTTTTTTTAATAATTTTATAATCACATAATATTGTCAAAAATTGTATAAAAACAAGGAGGAAAAAATTTAAAAGGAAAAAACACACACAATTGCAAACTCAGAAAACGGGAGTTTGGACAATGGGAGGTATTGAACCTTGAATGATCGCAGAGTTGGAAGGCGACAACAACGAATGACGGCAGCAAAAGAGGAGGAAAACGAGACTTTAGGGTTTTGGGGGTTTTCAACCTAGATTTGTTAAATTCTTTTGGGAATACAGAAAAATAATTCAATCACTTTGATAATGGGAAGTAAAGGGATTGATTTGAAGAAGTAGAATTTGGATTTGGGGTGAGTTTGGTTGGAGAGAGGGAGAAAATCCGAGAGAGAAAAAGGGGGGAATTGCAGAAAAAATGAGGAAGAAGAATCTATGCGTAAGTTTATGTGCAGACCCTTTAACGACGACACTAGTCACCGTTACAACCAATAAGTACTCGTCGGTATAAACTATTAAAAACGACTATTTCGCCAACGACGGCTACTAAAGAACGGGTTAAAAATTTTTGTGAAAATTACAAAATCACCATTAATTGCCGCTTTAATTTTCCATAAAATTTTAAAAACGTTGTCACTAATTGTGTTTCATTAAAAAATCTCTAACCCATACTAACATGCATGATTCCAACCTGTCACTTGGTTGGAATTCAATTCTATCAATTTTGGTGCGAAAACAAGGCACCAGAATATATTTTTGGAGGAAAAATTTAGTGACGGGTCATTGCTAATTAGCTATACTTGGTGGCCAATAGAATCCGCCAATAACTTTCCCCTATTCAATTTAGGAATTTTTTTTCCTTGGCAAACTTGGGATTTTATATGGATGTTCCAAATAAGTAAAACTAGAGTTTGGGAAGTTAGGGTTTTTAGAATTTTTTTTTTTAAAGTTTTTGATTATCAAATATGCATGATTTTTTTTTTTGGATTGAAACAAATTCCACTTTTTTTTAACTCATGACTTTTTTGCCACTATGAACACTTTAATTTCTATGCCACTCAAGAATATTAGTCAAAGGTCAACCTAATATGTTTTACTTAAATTTTTCCTATGGATTAAAAAAAAAAAAAACAAATAAGATACTATATACATTCCATCAAATGTCATCAGAACCAACAATGACTACGTACTGATAGTGTTGGCTAATGGCTACTTTAGTCACCTTCACCGGTCTTAGAAATATTCTAGTAGAATATTGTTTGTAATCTACCGACATATTTTTTTATTTCAATATAGATGACCGGATGCATCTAGCATCTATGGCCTATTATTGACGTCGATCACCAACTGTGGCATATTACTAGAGTATTTTGGTATAATGTTTTTGGTATCATAATCGCCATTAATTACCGCTTCAATTTTCTAACACATTTTAAATAAGTTGTCACAAATTGTGGATCATAAAATAATCTCTGGCCCACCCTAACATGCATGATTCCAACTTGTCACTAGGTTGGAATTCAACTCTATTGATTCTGGAGCAAAAATGAGGCGCCATAATATATTTTTTGAGATAAAATTTAGTGACAGTATGTCATTGCTAATTAGCTATACTCTGTGGCAAATAGAACGCACCAATAATTTTCCCCCATTCAATATAGAAATTTTTTTCTTGATATGCAAACTTGGTATTTTGTATGATTATTCCAGATAAGTGATCTAGGGTTTGGGAATTTAGGGTTTTTAGATTTTTTTTTTTGACAAGTTTTCCATTATCAGATTTGAAGAATTTTTTTTTTTTGGATTCACACAAATGCCACTTTTTTAACTCTTGAATTTTTTGCCACTTTTTTTGAACACTTTTAGTTCTTTGCCACTTAAGAGTGTTGGTCAAAGCTTAACCTAATATGTTTTACTCAAAATTTTCTTATGGATAAAAAAAAAAAGATACTACATTCATTCTATTAGATGTCATCAGAACCAACAATGACCACTATAGTGTTAGCTACTGGCTACTTCGGTCATCGGCGTTAGTTGTTGGAATATTCTTATAGAATACCATTGATAATCTACTAGCATATTTTTTTGTTTCAATATAGATGACTGGAGGTATTTGGTTTCTGTGGCCCATTGTTGGCATCGTCATCAATTACGGCATATTATAGGACTATTGTGGTATAATATTTTTGATACCAGAATATTTTTTGAAATTTTTGTTTTCAAAAAATATTCTAATAGAATGCCCAACATATTATGCTAGGATATTTTGGTGACTGGTGCCAACAATTGGAAACAGAGATATCTAGTCAGACATATTGAAAATAAATAATATTAAACTATAGTATCCAGAATAGTAGAATACTCACATGAACAGCACCGATGATCGAATCCAATGGTCACTTTTGATTCTGTGACATTTGGTAAAATGTAAATTCTGAGATTAATTAAATTTGTAAATTGGACGGTAGCATAAACACTTAATTTACAAAAACAATAAAATTCAGAAAATTAAAAAACATGTCAAAAACGTAAACAAGGATAAAAGGTTGTCAAAAATATCCATAGAGGAAAATGGGTGTCAATTTTGGTAATTTCTCTCTCTCTCTCTCTCTTCGTATTTTTTGGTCAAGTATATTATTTAAAAATTTGACTAAAGGAACTACAACTGTCAAAAGTTTAAGAATTTAGGGACTTTTCCATCAAAATAAAAAAATTGTATGACTAAAATCATCACCTTTTAAGAAGTTAAGGGGTCCTCATTAGCCAAAAAAAGACCGGGGGGTGGGGTGTTCAATCGCTGCACTGTTGTCTTTTGAACTCTGCCCCTCTCTCTCTGCTCTCTTCATCCTAAATAGGCCGACTCTCTCTGCTCCTTCACTTGGCTAGGGTTTCTCTCCGCCATTGGAGCTGGGCTCTTCAATCTCACCGAAGTAAGCTTCGAATTCTATAATATATCTTTTTTTTTTTTGAGGGAAGATAAATTTTTCTCCTATTGAAATGGTGTTTCCTTCTTAATTTCTATTTCTTTACTGCGACGATATCTCGTTTAGGTCTTTGTCATTCATCTAATTTTTCAATAAATTCGTTCTTTGTTTCGTTTTAGCTAGGCAGTGATGAAAATTATTTTTGATCTTTTCATCTTGTTATTTCCCTTTGTTTGAAGATTAGGGAGAGGAAGATAAATTTGTGAATGACTTAGCTGAATTTTTATTCATATTTACACAAATCTAAATCTCTAAAATTAACAAGAATAAATAAATAATTACAATTGCTTTACAAAATTAATTTCCTTCTCTGCACTTGGATGTTACCGATTTATACCAAAAATTCTGTATTTTAAGCAAGATTTTATTATGCTAAAGAGGAGATTGAACGAATCGCAGTTAATTTTTTATTGTATAGCTCTTTGTAGCTGCTTTGACTTTGGGGATTTTGAAATAATTAGGATGATCTGCTTTTTGGTTTCATTAGGCTCAATTGTGAAGATTAAAGTCTTCACATTGTGTTTGGTTTTCCGTTCCTGTTTTATGCCTTGTATTTTGTCATTTTGTTTCTTGTTTTTTGGACTGTTGAACCTAAAGGCTTTAATCTGATTCATAGTTGAAAGTTAGCAAATCATTATCGTCGTCAAGCCGTCTACCAAACCCACACTCGAAACACATAAGAGCCTCATTAAAATCACTCAATTCTGTAAAATTAATATGCTGAGAAACCCGCTCCAAAGAAAACCTAAAATCCACTCTAGAATTACCTTGTACTTGCTGCATCCATTGAATTTTATCCCTCTATTTTGTTTGTTTTGGCTGTCCGTACGACAGCTACAAGATCGCATTTGTACTTCATAACACCCAGGTTCTGATTTACCATGCGCACATTATAATCACAATAAAATCACTCGATTCCGTTAAATTAATAGACTGAAAAGTCCCTCTCCAATGAAAACCTAAAAACCACAAAATAGAATTACCCTGTACTTGCTGCAGCAATTGAATTTTCTCCCTCTATTTTGTTTGTTTTGGTTGTCCGTACCACATATACAAGATCGCATTTGTACTTCATAGGTAGAACTTGGTAGCTATGAGTGCTAGGACCACTAATATGCATAAAATGATATGTGTATGGATAATCATCTTCAGAGCTTAGAAATTTTAGTAATATGTTGTTTTTATGTTGTGCTGATCGGTTGGTTGAATTAAATTCGGTTTTTCTGAATCCAAAATAATAAGATTAATTTTTCACTTGTTTTGAAGCAGCATTTTGTAAGTAGAGTTGTCCATGGTTGACAGAGAAGATGAGGGCGATTCAATTACAAAACTACACTAGTGACTCTTCAAATTCAACTACTGATCAGGTACATTATTTTTTTTAAAGCAACACTTTGCGCACACATACCCTAGAAATTAGTAGGAATTTGGAAAAACCAAAATTAAAAAGAAAGAGTTGAGAGAGAGACGACGTTTGTGGTATTAAAATAAATTAATCAACAAAGTCCCCGTCAAAGGACACGTCATCTCTCAAAATTTTTTCACTGTAATATAACATGTCCATGTTGTAATTCTCTCGACTTACATAGCTAGTAAGGTTGCAGATTTGCTACAATTGCAATGATGGTATTGTCTAGTATACTTCTTGAAGAACCATCTTTGCAGCTGTTGGTTAATTGAACACTTACAAGTATACGAGTCGTACAAGTAATAAAGTGTACACAATTGTACGGATATCGTCCCTCGAGGACTAAATCACCAAATATATCAAGTGAAAGCTATTTTAACACCAAACAAGATATGAAATAAAATAAAGTTGAATTGGAAATTCACTAAAAATTATGTAACAATTCAAAGCAAAGAAAAAGCAAACAAAACCAATGAAAAGAACGGGATTGCAGTTGAGTTTAGGAAACCAATAGATTAAACAAGCTAGGACACCTAATTTCACCTTCGTTGCAGGTTTGCTACACGAATGCTACTAGAATGCTATAGCATGCTCTGTGCCTGTTAACCAAACCTCCGTTTTGATGCATAAAAATCTTCCGAATTATTATGGTTAATTCCTCAAACCTTTTCTAACATATTTCTATGTGAATCCAGCTCTTAGAATGCAATTTTAATGCTCAGGTCTTGTGGGTTATGCAAGATGAATAATATATTCCTATACCATTCACAAATCAATAAACCTAGATAAGCATATTGAACTTGCATCAACCATGTTATTTCGAACTTAAATTAACCCTTCCGGTATTAATCTAAATATGATTTCTTATAGTTGATGGCAAGTCAAAAAATATAGAAATAAACATAACACACACATGAATGAACAAGAGTAGAGCATTATCTAGCAATCTAACATCAACATAACATTCCTACAACATTGGTTCCATTAGGGTCCTAGCTAAAAAATTTAGTTCATAATCAAGAAATCAAGTTCCATAATCCAACAATAATCCATGAACAAATCCATGAGCAGAATACAAAAAGATTAATCTAGCGAGAGAGAGAAAAGAATTCAGCCAAGTTTGGAAGCTTCCTCTCGCTCTCTTATTGCTCCTTGCTCACGCTTTCCTTCTCTCAGCTGTACTCTCTGGTTTTTTCAGAAGCAAAAATGGGTACTCGCCTCTCTCTCTTTCTCCTCTTTGTCCTTCGATCCCCAAATTGGTGTATATCCCTGGCGGCATCCTTTCCTTTCTTTTTGTTTTCTTGTTAGGCTAGGGCAACATTGGTACACATGTGGCAAAAAATGATGGGGGACCAGCTGATCACAAATGTCCAGCTCATTCACCCCACATGGCCTCTCCACAAAATGGTCTAATGTCAGCAAAACCTGCTAGCGATGCCCATAATTTCGCCCAGAAATGCTACAACATAGTTGTCGCATTTACCTGAAAAACACACCATCAGCACTTTAACGCTTTGGCCCTCATTTTGCTCTATGATCCTTCAATTCAGTTTAAGAAGAGCATAATTACAGAAGTTGACCACAGCAAAAGTGAACCTAAAAAAATCCAAAACAAAACACAAAGAAAAATAATAAGAGTGCTATTGGCTAAGCAAATTTGAACTAGAAAAGCATTGGATAACTCTAATGTCTTAGAGTCATCACACCCCCAAACTTAAAACATTGCTTGTCCTCAAGCAAAACAAAAACAACAGCAAAAACAAGACGCAAAACAAAAAAAAAAAAAACCGAGAAAAACAAAGCACACACGTTGTGGATAAATTTGCACAAGGGCTGTCCTCAAGAGATGGGTTAAAAACATACCTAAAAGAGAAACACCATACTCATACAAGCGCTGATTTTTAAATTCAAAAGATGGTTTCTTCTCAGATTGGACCTGCTTTGTGAGTGTGTGAGCACCAAGTGCTATTTCATCAATGGCAAAATAAATAGAACCAAGTACACTTATTTTAAACAAAAAGTTTTCAAATTAAAGCTCAAATGCCATAAGCTTGCTTTTCAAAACTCTCTCCACTAATGTCGATTAACATCTAACCAAAGATCAATAGGACTTCATTGTGGTTGCGATGACGGGCTAGGACGAAGGTAGGGAACGAGGATGCATTTTGGCTCATCTCACCCTAAAACACATCAATACTCTAGGACATTAAAGCACAAACAATGTCTCAAAATAGCACACCCCCAAACTTAGTTTTTACTTCCTCTTGCCAACTATTCCCTTTTTTTTTTTTTGGCTTCCTTGTCATGCAACGCTTGCCTTTTTACGCGAATGCCAACATTCGTGATGAAGTCATCCGGTTACTCAACAAAGTCACAATTCAAGGTTTTTTTTTTTTAACTTGCTCATGCTTCGGTTTACCGTTTGACGCAAAAATGAACATGGGGCTTATGAACACTCCTGGTTACTAAGCAATCCAAAATAGCGCAGCAAACAAGTGTTTTTTTTTTTTTAATAAGTTTCCTACACCCCCAAACTTAAAATCAATAGTGCCCTCAATGTTTTAAGAGCTATGTCCTAGAATAACATATGCGTAGTGGAGAAGGGTAAACAAGCGGAAACTTATTATTAAGATAGGCTACACTAAAGCTATGAGAACAAGAAAGAGGGAGCAACATAGGCTCAAAGGGGGTATAAAATGGCTGAAAACAGTGCAAGGTGTGTTTGAAAGGCTCAATCGGTCCAAAAATCATCCTACATTATATCGTTGGTCACATGCTCATCAAAAATTTCGTCTCAAGAATTTATTAAGCAAGTTCTAGAGTTTATAGTACTTGGTCTAGGGAATCATTGAGGCTACAACACACGGTGTAGAGCATAATGTTAATAGGAATCACAATCAAAGAACAAAGCCCGCAAATGAATAGAAAAACTAACACCTGATGAATGCAATATTTTTCCAACAAGTACACTTAATCCATGCATATCATCATTAGCCGTGGCAAATTTCCACAAAGTTGAAAACAAGTAAAGTCACACAAACAGAAATAAAACAGAATAAAAGAACAGACATTAATGCAGAAATAAAAATGAAAACAGCAAAAGAAGCTACGGCACGCGACAAGGAAAAAGCAAAACATGGATATATATGTAAGAGACAGTAAAAGAGGAGGCGAAAACATCCCTGAACAGCTGAAAACAGGGCCATCAACTCTTCCATTTCCAGTTTAGGGCGATGCGCAATGAGTGCCGCCTCGATGAAGGCTTAGTTGCCACTGTTTTCCTTTTGTCACGGCATTTTGATGGAGCTGCTTCTGCATATTCTGGCTGTTTGGGTCCTGGTGGGCTAGGAGGGTCGCCTACAGCTTCTTCGGGGTTGTCTTGCGCGGTGTCCTCAGGAGGTGAGTCACACAAATGAGGCGGAAATTTCGAGAAAGATTGGAACCTGTTAGAGTTGGCTCGAAAATGCTTCTGAAGTGCCAAATCTCTATCTCGTTCGTATCTCTAAAAGTCCCGCATGTGTTGAATATGCTCATATTGCATCACCTCAATTTGGCTGAGTCGCTGCTCCATCCGATGAACCCCGACAACTAAATCAAGGCTAGGCCCCTCAGAAGCCGATGAGTTTGGCGCTGTAGATCTTGGTGCATTTGGTGCCACTGCCTCAGGCTCATTATTTTCCTAGAGGATTCTAGTGATGGAAGTCGGGGTGATTTGCGCTGCCGGTTGCTCCTTTGGTTAATGGGCTTCAATGATAACATCATGAGCAGCACATAACTGAGTGATTAACGATGGGAACCACAGCCCACCGCTATTTCGCCGTGCGCACACACCAATTTGCTTCTGAATTAACTTCCCAACATCAAAGTTCTGTCCCCCCCATAATGCAGTACAACAAGATCGCCCGTTCCTTGTTTATTAAATGATCATGCGATGAGGGCATGAGCCTGAATTTGAGGAAATGAAATCACACCTTCGGCCCTGGCTTAAGAAATGCCCGCGGAAAAGTCATTGCTCTCCGCTTCCCTCGAGTCCACTCGGCTCCCTCCTCACATGACATATTAAGCACCTCTTTGAGCTCATTGGCGTCTATACTGCTAAAGAACTCCTGATATTGGTCTTCAACTTCCGGGAGATCATAAACTTGGTTAATGGCCTCGGGTGTAACGAGAACGTGCTTGCCTCACACAAAAACGGAATCCGGCACAGTAGGGTCATAGTTGGCATAGAATTCCCACACCAATTGAATCACTGCTGCGTGCTGGGCCCTAAAAAATTGCTCCACTGATACTCTGAAATCATATTATGAACAAATTCTGGGTATTCAGCTGTAGTGTTTGGCTTGAAAATGAACCATCTTTCCTTGTATAACGCTCTCTGATTAGTACAAGATTGGAATTTGTCAATAGCAACGGCAGAACCAAACCGCTCCACCCCTTCAAGGCTCTGTTCAGGTTCATTTTCAGAGCTGTCTGACTCAACTCTCATTGGTTCCCTTCTACCTCTTCTAGCTCTTGTGGTGACTGGCATAATACACCAACTTGTCCACAGAAAACCACCCAATTATTGGCTTGCCAAACTCCCCCAAACTTAAGAATTTTCACAATCACCTCACTGAAACCCACAAAATCAAACAATCTACAAAACACAGAATCAAATTTTAAACCAAGCTAAGGATTTAAATCAAAAACTAACCCACAAAAGTTTTTTTTTTTTTACTTTTAATTTTTATTTTCACTTTTATTTTTATTTATTATTTTTTTAATTGACTGTGAATTAGAACGAAGAAAAACTTCGCCCACAATGCTAGCACAATCTGTAAGGACACCTCCCCCAAACTTGCTTTGTGCCCCAAAATCAGAATACCCAAATCTATGGGTCTTCTCTGTGAAATCTGTGGAGAAACCTGAGGAGGAATAGGCTTATTTAATAGTAGTTTCAAGGGGTGGGTTTGAGGTTGGAGAGACGGCAAGGGCTAGTGTGACACGGTGAATGGCGCTGGTTCAATGCAGGGGGTGAAGTGGATTGGTTATCGGCGGGCTGGCTGTTTGTGTGGACTGGGCATTCGGGGAAAGGTCAAGCAGATGGGCAGGTGGCTTGGTGCTCTAGTGTGGTGGTGTATAGACTGAGTTGGCTGAATCGGTAGGAATGGTGGGTGGTGGGGTGTTGACAGCTCAGAGGAGAAATAAGAGAAATGGGGGTCTGGTAGGGTTATATAATCATATACCTATATATTATTATTATTATTATATAGACTCTATATATATATACACATATATATGCATATAATTATTTATCTATTTATTTATTATTATTATTATATATATAACTATATATATTTTTTCTTATTTATTTATTTATAAAAATATATATATATATTTATAATAAGTTTTTCACACCCCCAAACTTAAAATCAACAGTGCCCTTATTGTTGTAAGAGCCATGTCCTAGAATAACATATGCTTAGGGGAGAAGGGTAAACAAGCGGAAACTTATTATTAAGATAGGCTACACTAAAGCTATGAGAACAAGAAAGAGGGAACAACATAGGCTCAAAGGGGGTATACAATAGCTGAAAACAATGCAAGGTGGGCTTCAAAGGCTCAATCAGTCCAAAAATCAGCCTACATCATATCGTTGGTCACATACTTATCAAAAATTTCGTCTTAAGGATTTATTAAGCAAGTTTTAGAGTTTATAGTGCTTGGTCTAGGGAATCATTGAGGCTATAACACACGGTGTAGTGCATAATGTTAATAGGAATCACAATCAAAGAACAAAGCCTGCAAATGAATAGAAAAACTAACATCTGATGAATGCAATGTTTTTCCAACAAGTACACGTAACCCATGCATATCATCTGCTTGACCTTTCACCGAATAGTTAGTGCATTATGCCAGTCACCACAAGAGCTAGAAGAGGTAGAAGGGAACCAGTGAGATATGAGCTGGAGAGCTCTGAAAATGAACCTGAACAGAGCCTTGAAGGGGTGGAGCGGTTTGGTTCTGCCATTGCTATTGACAGATTCCAATCTTGCACTAATCAAAGGGTGTTATACATGGAAAGATGGTTCATTTTCAAGCCAAACACTACAGCTGAATACCAAGAATTTGTTCATAACGTGATTTTAGAGTATCAGTGGAGCAATTTTTGTAGGGCCCAGCACGCAGTAGTGATTCAATTGGTGCGGGAATTCTATGCCAACTATGACTCTGCTGTGCCTGATTCCATTTTTGTGCGAGGCAAGCACGTTCCCCTTACACCCGAGGTCATTAACCAAGTTTATGATCTCTCGGAAGTTGAAGACTAATATCAGGAGTTCTTTAGCAGTATAGACGCCAATGAGTTCAAAGAGGTGCTTAATATGTTATGTGAGGAGGGAGCCGAGTGGACTCGAGGGAAGCAGGGAGCAATGACTTTTCCTCGTGCATTTCTTAAGCCCGGGCCGAAGGTGTGGTTTCATTTCCTCAAATTCAGGGCTCATGCCCTCATCGTATGATCATTTAATAAATAAGGAGCTGGCGATCCTATTGTACTGCATTATGGGAGGACAGAACTTTGATGTTGGTGTAACGACCCGCCTAACACAGGCCGTTACCGTACATACATACATACGTACTTACATGCATACATGCTTATACGTAAAATAGCGGAATAAATATATATTTTTTTTATAAGCCGTATAAACATATTTGCACATACGTAAATAATTATACTGATTAATTAAAAACGTTGTGCAGGCATAAATAAAGCTTATAAAATAATCACATAATTAAACAAAACGCATGGCGGTATTGTTCCCACATTTCACAGTTCAGCACACCTCGCCCTCCATCTTGCATTACGGGTTGCTACTAGGCTGCTTACCTACAGCATAGACGTAAGACAATGAGCTAATGCTCAGCAAGTACAACTATTAAATACCGCAATAACATAAACACAACACGATCTAACCTAACATAACATTTCATAATATTTCATGACATATCATAACATAACATTTCTTATCATGACTTATCATAACATATGCATGAATCGTTTATACTTTATTATGCTTTCTTATATCATCATATCTTTCTTTCTTAACTTATCTTTACTTATGGGCCCCGTAACATGAGTGTTCGTACCGGGCGCGCTCTATGGGCTTACTCTTGCCATATCTCAACCCGACCTGACGCGAGTCGGTACGACACAGGCAATTGCTTGCCATCATAGCTTAATCTTTCTTTTGTTAATTAGTGAACATGCATCGTGATGTTTCACTCAATTAATCTTAACATATCTTAACCCTAATCATGCTCCTATATAGCATACTTGACATTTCATACATCATGACATATATTCATAACATAAAATCATAGCACTTATCATTCATATAAAATCATAGCATTCATAGGATATTCTATAGCACTTAGCATATAGCATGTAGCATTCATAAATAGCAAACATACTTAGGCAAGTATTCACAACAAGCCTATACTGTAGGCGGAGTTGTACTTACCTTGTTTGTAAAAGCTGTGTCCAATGTGGAGTTAAATTCCGCTGGGACACTTCCGCGTATAACGTTCTGAGATAAAATAAAAGTAAGGGTTAGAACTGTTGGTAGTATAACCAACATTCTTTCATAACTTTAGTTATAAACCCTTACTTATTTTTACGTTATCCTAATTGGTTACTTTGGTAACCCTAATCGGTTTGTTTTTAACTTTGGTTTTAAAATCTTATTCTTAGAAAAGAAAACCCTAATTTTTGCTATAAAAATCCTTTTTGTTTAACTTTAAAACTGAAAATCTTAAACTGAGACTTATAAAATTATTGACTATTAGAAACTACCTTTGGAACAGTTTCACAATGTCAATTTGTAGTGAAATTGTGGAATTACACTTTTTCTGTGTTAATTTATAAATCCTGTACAGAGTTTTCCATAATTCCTGTATAGTTTTCCGAAATCCATTTTCATCTTAAAATCAAGACTGATTCTGAAAAACTTGTCTTCACGAAAGTTTTAGACATTGAAAAGTTCTACAACTTTCGTGTTTTGGATAAAACCCAGTTCAGACGTTTTCATGATCAAAAACCCTGTGGAACTAGTCCTGGCCGTGCACGGGTCCTGGGCACTTTAGGCACGGGTTTTGGTAAAACTGTCTGCGTTGTTCTCTAGGAAAAACTCTACTTAAAAACTTTCATGTTTTGAGTTTCCCCTGATTCGGCCTCTAGTGGCCTCAAAAACTGTTTTCCCTGAAACTGGCCAATTTCTACCCGAGTTGGCAGTTTTCGGTTTAAAATTTCGTTTGCGTCCTAAAACGTCCACCCTACCTCAACCGAACTCAGCGGGAGCCTAAATCAGACATGCATAATGTTTCTAACGTTCGGATTTCAACATGCAAGCCAAATTGAACGTCATTCATAATCCTACAAAAACCCTAAACATTCATTTAAACATCTAACATACACATAATTGAACCACCAAACCCTAAACCTAAACAAATCAAGCACATGCTCATAATTTACAAGCTAGGGCAGAACTTAAAAGTGGGCTTATATCCTTACAAACCATGGCTTAAATACATTTAAATTTCTCCATATGAAATTTAAATGAAAACTTGATTGGTTAGGGTTTTTACCTTACTCGGTTTGGCTTGGTGAGCTAGGGTTTCACCTTCCTTCCTCCTTCTCAAACCACCGGCTGTTTTGGTGATTGGCAAGTGTAAACTTGCTGCCTTTCTTGCCTTAAATCCAGTCACCAAATGGCACGAAATCTGGCTGCCTCCAACTCCAAAACCCGGTTTGGATCCAAGCTTGGTTCCTCCCCCTTAGAACCGGCCTTGCTAGGGAATATGGGCACTAAAATTTTTTTCCAACTTTTTGCTTGGTTTCCCACTTGAATCCGACCACCACTAAGCCCTACACATTCTTGGTTTTGCAAAAATTTCTTGTCTTTCTCTTCCACTCTAGGTCCAGACTTTGTGGAGAAAATTTGCAAGAGTTTGGCTAACAATTCCAAATTGTGAACAATGCTCACCCCTATTTATAGAGGTTGAGAACTTCTTGAAATTGCACAATTTAGTCCTCAAAAAAATCAGAATTTAGACTATAGGGGGGTGTATGTGGCCGGCCATTAGCATTGGTGGAAGACAACTAATTTTTCCAATTTTCTTAAATCAACTTAATGATGTCAAAATTCAAAAGTTAATGAGGTAAGCAAGGCTTAAGCTTGTTTAGCTCTTTTTTCTATTAAGCAGTCCATTTTTAAGTTATCACAGGTATTTTCAATACTGGATTCACTTATGCGCAGTATTGGTTTACCGAACTGCAGTCCAAAATTCATCCGTGTAAAAATGGATGGTATGAAATTTTTCTTATTTCTTAAAACCCTTTTTGCCCTATACTTCAACTTAATGTGCTTGATTTTCTAGGGTGGTTCTTATATCTTAAACATAACTTTTTATCTGTAAAAAAACGGTTTTACCCGGTGCAATTTATACAGATAAATATTTAAACATACAGTCATTTCTTGAACTTTTCGGGTCAACCATCGACTTTCTTGTCAATTAGTGACCTTCTTGTCAAGTTTTGACTTTCATGGTCAACAGTTGACTTTTGGTCAACCGTGACGTTTTTGGTTAAACTTGACCATTTTGTAAAATTTCATGATTTTGTTCCTTATTACCTAAAAGGTTGTTTTTTTAATTACATAATCATTTTTGAGTCTTATAAAGCCATAAAACTCACAAAACATAATTAAAAACCCTTAACTGGGCTTTTTCCATAAATACCTTTACGGTTCAATGTAAATTTTATATATAGAATCGTTCAGTCATAAAAAATCAGGTATTACAATCTACCCTACTTAAAGATTTTCGTCCTCGAAAATTAGAACAAGCCGGGGTAGTTCTTTCTTATTTCATTTTCTAATTCCCAAGTGGCTTCTTCTACTTTATGGTTTCGCCATAAAACCTTTACCATGGGAATTGTCTTATTTCTTAGAACCTTCTCTTCTCGATCTAGGATTTGTACCGGCTTCTCTTCATAGGTCAAGTCTGTTTGAACCTCTACCGGTTCTTGACTGAGAACATGCGAAGGATCTGGCACATACTTCTTGAGCATTGATACATGGAAGACGTTATGCATAGATGCTAACTCTGGCGGCAGGGCAAGCTTGTATGTTACTTTTCCAACCTTCTCTAGGATTTCAAAAGGTCCAGTATACCTTGGACTAAGCTTTCCTTTCTTTCCAAATCTCATTACTCCCTTCATAGGAGCTATCTTGATAAAAACTACATCTCCGGTCTGAAATTCCAAAGGCCTTCTTCGCTTGTCAGCATAGCTTTTCTGACGACTGAAAGCTATGTCGAGCCTTTGCTTAATTTTTTTGATATCTTCAGAAGTCTTTCTGATGAAATCTGTAGTCTGAAGCTGCTTTTGTCCAACTTCTTGCCAGTGAATAGGGGATCGACATTTTCTTTCATATAGTACTTCGAACGGAGCCATACCAATCGAAGCATGATAGCTGTTGTTGTAAGAAAATTCGATCAAAGACAGCTTCTGATCCCAGTTTCCTTGAAAATCCAGAACGCAAGATCTCAGCATATCTTCTAGTGTCTAGATAGTCCGTTCTGACTGGCCGTCGGTTTGGGGATGAAATGCCGTGCTGAACTTCAGTTTCGACCCCATAGCAGTGTGTACGCTTGTCCAAAATCGGGAAGTGAAACGTCCGTCTCGATCTGAGATGATCGATTTTGGTACTCCATGTAGTCGAACAACCTGGAATACATAGACGTCGGTCAATTTCTCCACTGAATAAGTGGCTTTGATAGCGATGAAGTGGGCAGATTTGGTTAATCGATCAACAATAACCCAAATCGTGTCATTCCCATTTGAAGTTCTGGGCAGTCCCACGACAAAATCCATGGTAATTTGTTCCCATTTCCATTCGGGAAGCTCTATTTTCTGCAATTCTCCACCAGGATGTCGATGTTCTGCCTTAACCTTTTGACAAGTTAAACACTTTGACACGTACTTCGCTATCTGATTCTTCATGTTTGGCCACCAATAGTTTTCTCGGAGATCTTTATACATCTTGGAGGCTCCTGGATGTACTGAATACGGTGTTATGTGAGCCTCTGCCAGTATCCGATCCTTTAAAAACTTAAAGTTAGGAACGCAAATTCTCTCTTTGAAGTAGATCATGCCATCTGCAGAGGTTCTAAACTCCTTATTTCTTTCGCCGAAGAGTTGTGTCTTGATCAACAAAGGATCCTTTCCTTGAAGGTTCTTGATAGACTCCATTAAATTTGACTGGAGGGTTAAAGCAGATAACTTTCCCGTTATCATCCCTAGGTTGAAATCGGAGATTTCCTTTTGAAGCGGCTTGGGCAGCAGTACTAAGGACATCAGCATGTCTGATGACTTCCTGCTTAAGGCATCTGCTACTTTGTTTGCCTTGCCAGGATGGTAAAGGATCTCGCAGTCGTAGTCCTTTACGAGTTCAAGCCATCTTCGCTGTCTCATGTTGAGCTCCTTCTGGGTAAAGATGTATTTGAGACTTTGATGATCTGTGAAAATCTCACATCTATTCCCATACAGGTAGTGCCTCTAAATCTTCAATGCGAACACCACCGCAGCGAGCTCTAGATCGTGCGTCGGGTAATTCTTCTCGTGATCCTTCAGTTGTCGGGAAGCATACGCGACCACTTTGCCTTGCTGCATTAGGACTGCTCCTAGACCCGTCTTAGAAGCGTCGCTGTAGATCACGAAATTTCCTGCTTCGACATCTGGAATAATCAAAACAGGCGCGCTTATCAGCTTCTTCTTGAGCTCTTGGAAATTCTCCTCGCATTTGGACGTCCATTCGTACTTCTCCCCTTTGCGTGTAAGGGCCGTAAGAGGGGCTGCTATCTTAGAAAATCCCTCAACGAAGCGGCGATAATAACCGGCTAATCCGAGGAAACTCCTTATTTCCGTTACGCTCTTAGGCCTTGGCCATAAGCTAACTGCTTCCACTTTAGCTGGGTCCACAGAAATCCTTTCTTATGACACCACGTGGCCTAAGAAATGCACCTTTTCCAACCAAAATTCACATTTAGTGAACTTTGCGTAGAGCTGATGTCGTCGCAACATTTCCATCACCATTCTTAGATGCTGCATATGCTCTTCCTGGGACCTTGAATAGATCAGGATATCGTCGATGAAGACAATAACGAACATGTCCAGATATTACTTGAACATTCGGTTCATTAGGTCCATGAAAGCAGCCGGAGCATTGGTTAGCTCAAAAGGCAAAACCAAAAATTCATAATGTCCGTAGCGTGTCCGAAAAGCCGTCTTGGAGATATCTGAATCTTTGATTCTGAGCTGATGATAGCCAGATCGTAGATCGACTTTCGAAAACACCCTTGCTCCTCTGAGTTGATCGAACAGATCGTCAATCCTTGGAAGAGGATACTTGTTTTTTATGGTGATCTTGTTCAGCTCGCGGTAATCGATGCACATACGTAAAGATCCATCTTTCTTTTTCACGAATAGCACAGGTGCTCCCCACGGAGAGTAACTCTGTCGGATGAATCCTTTATCTAGCAGTTCTTGCAGTTGTACTTGGAGTCCCTAAGTTCAGCAGGTGCCATACGGTAAGGCGCCTTCGATACTGGAGCAGCTCCGAGCATTAGCTCAATTTCGAATGAAATTTCGCGTTCCGGTGGAAGCCCTGGTAGCTCTTCCGGGAAGATATCCACATACTCCCTGATAACAGGTACATCTTCCGGTGTTAGCTTCATTTCGTGCTCTTTGTCCACCGTGTTAGCTAAATACCCTTGACAGCCATTAGCTAACATCTTTCAAGCTTTCATAGCCGAAACCAATCTGGTTGTTGAGTTCTGAGCTTGTCCGTGGAAACTGAACTCTTCCTCGCCATAAGGGTTGAAAATCACACAACGCTTTCGACAGTCGATCTTAGCGTTGTACTTGCTAAGGAAATCCATACCTAAGATCACATCGAAAATCCTGTAGCTTGATTGCGATGAGATCTACATACAGTTCTCTGCCACAGATAATCACGGAGGTATTTCGTATCCAAAAATTGGACCACAAAACTTCTCCGGATGGCAAGGAGGTCTTAAAAGGTTGGCTTAATCTATCCACACCTCTTCCTAACTTCTGGGCGAACTCCAATGATATAAATGAATGTGTGGCACCAGAATCAAACAGGGCAATTGCTTCATAAGTGGTGATAGAGATCTGACCTGTCACCACATGTGAAGTGCTTGCTTCCGCATCACCCCTTGTGTAGGCGTAGATTCGAGCTTGAGGCTCAGGAGCTTCCAATCTACCTTGGACAATGGAAGGTCCTTCTAGTCTGGCCTGGGCCGCATGAAGCTGAATGCTTGTGTTCCTGTTCTGGTACGGAGGGTTCTGGCCTTGATTGTTCATGTTACAATTCTTCGCAAAATGTCCCTCCTTTCCGCATAGATAGCACGCGTTGGTCCCCATTCTGCAGACGCCTGGATGTTTTCTCCCGCACTTTGTACATACCGGGTAGTCAGAGTTATTACCCTCATTTCCCTTGTTCTTCTTTTGAGGGAAATTTTGTTGCTGGCCCTGTCCCGAGAAATTTCCTTTCCTCTTGTTCCTCCCAAACTTTTTGGAACCTTGAGCAGGGTTATTGTTCTGGCCTTTCTGATTCGTCACAGCACTCTGGCGGGGCTGTGTCTGCTTAACAACGGCCTGTTCTTCCTTCTTGGCTTTGAAAAACTGCGCCCTTGCTTCCCTGTCCTAGTTGATCCAATATTCTGCCCTTATCGCTCTGCTCACGCAGTCGGATACCAGGGTAGGTGGGCTGCTTCCGGAACTAACTTGCTTGGCTATGTCTGTCCGGAACATCTTCATCATTCTCCGGACTTTTTCAGTTTCGTTCGGTACCAGCTCCGGGCACAAGCGTGCTAACTATTCGAACTTCTTAACGGCTTCCATCACCGTCATAGACCCTTGCTTAAAACTGGTGAATTCGTCCTGTTGAGTGGCAAGGATTTCTCTGTTGTAGTACATACTACGAAACTCAGCCACAAAATCTTGCCAACTCATTGCCATGACATTTCGACGCATCTGAACGGTTATCCACCAGTGTCTCGTGTCCTTCTTAAGGGCAAACGAGGCACATAGGACCTTTTCCTCTTCGGTGAGCCGCATAAAGTCCAGGATAACTTGGATGTCTATCAACCAGTTGTCTGTGGCTATTGGGTCTGTCGTCCCCTCAAATTCGGGCGCTTTCATCCGCCTAAATCTCTCATACAACAAGTCTTCTCTTGCCGGAGGTGGATCTGCCGGTACCCCAGCAGGTGCTATTGGTACCTCAGCATATCGCGGAAAATTGGGCACTGGAGGTGCCACTGGAGCTGCTTGGTCCGCGGGTAAGGGAACCTCATTGACCTGGGGTCTTTGATTTAGCTGATCCAGTTGCTCTCTCAGCTGGTTTGTCTCTTGTTGTTGCTCTAGCAACTGCCGTTGTAATTGGCTACAACGGTCGCTAGATCCGGCGCAGGTGGATTAACTGGTGCAGCCTTGCGCGTACGAACCATCTTAATCTTCCTATTTAAATCATAAGAAAAGATATTATTAACTATTAATATCCTTTCTTTGCATTCATATCTTAACATATTGTAGCAATATGCATTATGTCACAATATTGTCATACCATAATATTATATATGTAATACCTGATTTTTATGTCTGAACGATTCTATGTATAAGATTTACATCGAACCGTAAAGGTATTTATGGAAAAAGCCCAGTTAAGGGTTTTTAATTATGTTTTGTGAGTTTTATGGCTATATAAGACTCAAAAATGGTTATGTAATTGAGAAACGACCTTTTTAGGTAATAAGGAACAAAATCGTGAAATTTTGTAAAAATGTCAAAGTTTGACCAAAAAACGTCACGGTTGACCAAAAGTCAACTGTTGACCATGAAAGTCAAAACTTGACAAGAAGGTCACTAATTGACAAGAAAGTCGATGGTGGACCCGAAAAGTTCAAGAAAATGACTGTATGCTTAAATGTTTATCTGTATAAAATTACACCGGCTAAAACCGTGTTTTTGCAGATAAAAAGTTATGTTTAAGATATGAGAACCACCCTAGAAAATCAAGTACATTAAGTTAAAGTATAGGGCAAAAGGGTTTTAAGAAATAAGAAAAATTTCATACCGTCCATTTTTACACGGATGAATTTTGGACTGCAGTTCGGTAAACCAATACTGTGCATAAGTGGATCCAGTATTGAAAATACCTGAGATAACTTAAAAATGGACTGCTTAATAGCACAAGAGCCAAACAAGATTAAGCCTTGCTTACCTCATTACCTTTTTGAATTTTGACATCATTAAGTTGGTTTAAGAAATTTGGAAGTAATTAGTTGTCTTCCATCTAGCTTGATGGCCGGCCACATGCCCCCCTAGAAGTCCAATTTCTGATTTTTTTGAGGACTAAATTGTGCAATTACAAGAAATTCACAAACTCTATAAATAGGGGGAGCATTGTTCACAATTTAAGATTGTTAGCCAAACTCTTGCATTTTTACTCCACAAAATCCGAACTTTGAGTGGAAGAGAAAGGCAAGAAAAATTTGCAAAACCAAGAGTGTGTAGGGCTTAGGGGTGGTCGGATTCAAGTAGGAAACCAAGCAAAAAGTTGGAAAAAATTTAGTGTCAATTTCCCTAGCAAGGCCGGTTCTAGGGGGGGAAGGAACCAAACTTGATCCAAACCGGTTTTGGAGTTGGAGGCAGCCGGATTTGGTGCAATTTGGTGGCTGAATTTAAGGCAAGAAAGGCAGCAAGTTTGCACTTGCCAATCACCAAAACAGCCGGTGATTTGAGGAGGAGGAAGGAAGTGGAAACCCGAGCTCACCGAGCCAAACCGAGTAAGGTAAAACCTTAACCAATCAAGTTTCATTTAAATTTCATATGGAGAAATTTAAATGTATTTAAGCCATGGTTTGTAAGGGTATAAGCCCACTTTCAAGTTCTGCCCTAGCTTGTAAATTATGAGCATGTGCTTGATTTGTTTAGGTGTAGGGTTTGGTGGTTCAATTATGTGCATGTTAGGTGTTTGATTGAATGTTTAGGGTTTTATAGGATTATGAATGACGTTCAATTTGGCTTGCATGTTGAAATCTGAACGTTAGAAACGTTATGCATGTCTGATTTAGGCTCCCGCTGAGTTCGGTTGAGGTAGGGTGGACGTTTTAGGACGCAAACGAAATTTTAAACCGAAAACTGCCAACTCGGGTAGAAATTGGCCAGTTTCGGGGGAAAACAGTTTTTGAGGCCTCTAGAGGCCGAATCAGGGGAAACTCAAAACATGAAAGTTGTTAAGTAGAGTTTTTCCTAGAGGATAGCGCGGACAGTTTTTCAAAATGAGGCTCAAATGGTCTCGGTTTTTACCAAAACCCGTGCCTAAGTGCCCAGGACCCGTGCCTGAAGTGCCCAGGACCCGTGCACGGCCAGGACTAGTTCCACAGGGTTTTTGACCACGAAAACGTCCGAACTGGGTTTTATCCAAAACACGAAAGTTGTAGAACTTTTCAATGTCTAAAACTTTCGTGAAGACAAGTTTTTCAGAATCAGTCTTGATTTTAAGATGAAAATGGATTTCGGAAAACTGTACAGGAATTATGGAAAACTCTGTACAGGATTTATAAATTAACACAGAAAAAGTATAATTTCACAATTTCACTGCAAATTGACATTGTGAAACTGTTCCAAAGGCAGTTTCTAATAGTCAATAATTTTATAAGTCTCAGTTTAAGATTTTCAGTTTTAAAGTTAACAAAAGGATTTTTATACCAAAAATTAAGGTTTTCTTTTCTAAGAATAAGATTTTAAAACCAAACTTAAAAACAAACCGATTAGGGTTACCAAAGTAACCAATTAGGATAACGTAAAATAAGTAAGGGCTTATAACTAAGGTTATGAAAGAATGTTGGTTATACTACAACAGTTCTAATCCTTACTTTCATTTTATCTCAGAACGTTATATGCGGAAGTGTCCCAGCGGAATTTAACTCCACATTAGACACAGCTTTTACAAACAAGGTAAGTACAACTCCGCCTACAGCATAGGCTTGTTGTGAATACTTGCCTAAGTATGTTTGCTATTCATGAATGCTATATGCTATAGGCTAAGTGCTATAGAATATCCTAGGAATGCTATGATTTTATGTGAATGATAAGTGCTATGATTTTATGTTATGAATGTATGTCATGATGTATGAAATGTTAAGTATGCTATGATTTATAGGAGTATGATTAGGGTTAAGATATGTTAAGATTAATTGAGTGGAACATCACGATGCATGTTCACTAATTAACAAAAGAAAGATTAAGCTATGATGGCAAGCAATTGCCTGTGTCGTACCGACCCGCGTCAGGTCGGGTTGAGCTATGGCAAGAGTAAGTCCATAGAGCGCGCCCGGTACGAACACTCATGTTATGGAGCCCATAAGTAAAGATAAGTTAAGAAGAAAGAGATGATGATATAAGAATGCATAACAAAGCATAAACGATTCATGCATATGTTATGATAAGTCATGATAAGAAATGTTATATTATGATAAGTCATGATAAGGAATGTTACATTATGATAAGTCATGATAAGGAATGTTATGTTATGATAAGTCATGATAAGGAATGTTACGTTATGATAAGTCATGATAAGGAATGTTATGTTATGATATGTCATGAAATGTTATGTTAGGTTAGATTGTGTTGTGTTTATGTTATTGCGGTATTTAATAGTTGTACTTGCTGAGCGTTAGCTCATTGTTTTAAGTCTATGCTGTAGGTAAGCAGCCTAGTAGCAACCTGTGATGCAAGATGGAGGGCGAGGTGTGTTGAACTGTGAAATATGGGACCAATGCCGCCATGCGTTTTGTTTAATTATGTGATTATTTTATAAGCTTTATATATGCTTGCGCAACGTTTTTAATTAATCAGTATAATTATTTACGTATGTGCAAATATATTTATACGGCTTATAAAAAAAAAAAATTATTCCGCTATTTTACGTATAAGTATGTATGCATGTAAGTACGTATGTATGTATGTATGTACGGTAACGGCCTGTGCTAGGCGGGTCGTTACAGAGTTTGTATCAGAGCGGTTCCCTGCGACTAAATTTCACAGTCAGCCTGCCATCGCCGCCATCATTGTAAGTTATAATTTTATTTTCATATGTTAATATGTATTATGCGATTATGTATGATTAGATTTACGATTATGGATCCCGCGCAAGTATATGAGGATCGACGAGCGGTGACATCGTTTTATGAGTCGCGCCCATTGCTTTTTGATGGCACTAGACGGACGGTGTCGTTAGCAGCATGGCTATACGACATGGAGCAGATCTTCCATCTTTGTCATATCGAGGAGCGATTACAGGTCTCCTTAGCGAGCCGATGTCTAGCAGTGGATGTTCGGCTATGGTGGATGACTATTGGGGAGCGATCGATGCCGAGTCGGACGTGGGCGCATTTCCGTACGTTGATAGTTGCTCGGTACGGACCGATTTTGGATGAGGGGCAGGTGGACCCCATCGTGACCCGGCGATATATCGACATATGTATCATGCTCGATACCTCAGTTTCGCAGTCGTCTGGCATGCCTTCCCAGAGGAGCCCATGAGTCATTATTGCCGACGTTTTCAGGAGGAGATGTTGCCATATGTTCTTAGGACTTGGGCTAACTCTATGGCGTTTGCATTCCAGACGTTTTCGGGACGGACTGCCTCAGCAGATCCTGCAGTATGTCCCTATGCCGGTACCTGGCTCGACCGTGGAGCACTTGATAGCCGATATCTTGGAGGCTGAGGCTGTGATGCATGCTATGCAGGCCGCTGGAGTTGCAGATGATCAGCAGGCTCCAGTCGATGAGGCTGAGGACGGAGAGCCGATTTTTGAGGCTGGTCCGGCTGTTCCTGAAGATCAGGTTCCAGTAGATCCAGTACAGGAGATGCAGCCCGAGGACGCCGAGGCTGATATGGCAGCCGACGATTCTGATCGGATGACCTCATAGTCCTTCCAGAGGTTCAGCCAGAGGACCCCCTATCATCGACATATCGAGCGATGATGAGGATGATATGGAGCCAGGGCCAGAGTTTGAGCCTGAGGACTGGCTAGAGGAGGATTTTGATGAGGACCCTGAGGAGATCCCATTGCACGATGGAGATGATGACTCAGACTCCGATGCGTCCTCCGTAGTTTCGATCGAGCCCGTAGATTAGGCTAACTATGTATATGTATTTTGATATGTACTAGCTTATATTTTTATGACTATAGGCTTGTACTGTTGTATGATGAGAAAGTGTTAGACACTTCCATCAGAGATTTTGACCCTATATGTACAGAAATCGTATCAAAGTGTATTTACGAGATTGTAAATAAAATATACTTTTTGTAAGAACACAAAAAGCCAGTTTAAGTATGAGTTGATATGATACGATTATAAAAAGCATGTTACGAGTTGTTATGTGCTATAGTATGATGTTAATGTTATGTTATATTATGACGTGATATATTGCAATTATGGAGATAAACGCGTGAAGGAAAGGATATTTCTAGTATGACAATATCTTTTCTTATGGTTTGATAGAAGATAGATAATGGTTCGTCCACGTCGAGCAGTGCCTGCAAATCCGCCAGAGCCGGATCTCGCAACTATAGTAGCAAATTTGCAACGGTAGCTGTTGGAACAGCAGCAAGAAACAAATAGATTGCGAGAACAGATAATTCAGATGAATCAGAGACCTCAAGCTGAAGAGGTTCCTTTTCAACAGAAT
>CM046362.1:16139019-16161481 GCA_025413025.1 Ficus hispida | reverse complement strand
GTTTTAGAGTTTATAGTGCTTGTCTAGGGAATCATTGAGGCATAACACACGGTGTAGTGCATAATGTTAATAGGAATCACAATCAAAGAACAAAGCTGCAAATGAATAGAAAAACTAACATCTGATGAATGCAATGTTTTCCAACAAGTACACGTAACCCATGCATATCATCTGCTTGACCTTTCACCGAATAGTTAGTGCATTATGCAGTCACCACAGAGCTAGAAGAGTAGAAGGAACCAGTGAGATATGAGCTGGAGAGCTCTGAAAATGAACCTGAACAGAGCCTTGAAGGGGTGGAGCGGTTTGGTTCTGCCATTGCTATTGACAGATTCCAATCTTGCACTAATCAAAGGGTTTATACATGGAAAGATGGTTCATTTTCAAGCCAAACACTACAGCTGAATACCAAGAATTTGTTCATAACGTGATTTTTAGAGTATCAGTGGAGCAATTTTTGTAGGGCCCAGCACAGCTAGTGATTCAATTGGTGCGGGAATTCTATGCCAACTATGACTCTGCTGTGCCTGATTCCATTTTTGTGCGAGGCAAGCACGTTCCCCTTACACCCGAGGTCATTAACCAAGTTTATGATCTCTCGGAAGTTGAAGACTAATATCAGGAGTTCTTTAGCAGTATAGACGCCAATGAGTTCAAAGAGGTGCTTAATATGTTATGTGAGGAGGGAGCCGAGTGGACTCGAGGGAAGCAGGGAGCAATGACTTTTCCTCGTGCATTTCTTAAGCCCGGCGCCGAAGGTGTGGTTTCATTTCCTCAAATTCAGGGCTCATGCCCTCATCGTATGATCATTTAATAAATAAGGAGCTGGCGATCCTATTGTACTGCATTATGGGAGGACAGAACTTTGATGTTGGTGTAACGACCCGCCTAACACAGGCCGTTACCGTACATACATACATACGTACTTACATGCATACATGCTTATACGTAAAATAGCGGAATAAATATTTTTTTTTTATAAGCCGTATAAACATATTTGCACATACGTAAATAATTATACTGATTAATTAAAAACGTTGTGCAGGCATAAATAAAGCTTATAAAAAATCACATAATTAAACAAAACGCATGGCGGCATTGTTCCCACATTTCACAGTTCAGCACACCTCGCCCTCCATCTTGCATCACGGGTTGCTACTAGGCTGCTTACCTACAGCATAGACGTAAGACAATGAGCTAACGCTCAGCAAGTACAACTATTAAATACCGCAATAACATAAACACAACACGATCTAACCTAACATAACATTTCATAATATTTCATGACATATCATAACATAACATTTCTTATCATGACTTATCATAACATATGCATGAATCGTTTATGCTTTATTATGCTTTCTTATATCATCATATCTTTCTTTCTTAACTTATCTTTACTTATGGGCCCCGTAACATGAGTGTTCGTACCGGGCGCGCTCTATGGGCTTACTCTTGCCATAGCTCAACCCGACCTGACGCGGTCGGTACGACACAGGCAATTGCTTGCCATCATAGCTTAATCTTTCTTTTGTTAATTAGTGAACATGCATCGTGATGTTTCACTCAATTAATCTTAACATATCTTAACCCTAATCATGCTCCTATAAATCATAGCATACTTGACATTTCATACATCATGACATACATTCATAACATAAAATCATAGCACTTATCATTCATATAAAATCATAGCATTCCTAGGATATTCTATAGCACTTAGCATATAGCATGTAGCATTCATAAATAGCAAACATACTTAGGCAAGTATTCACAACAAGCCTATGCTGTAGGCGGAGTTGTACTTACCTTGTTTGTAAAAGCTGTGTCCAATGTGGAGTTAAATTCCGCTGGGACACTTCCGCGTATAACGTTCTGAGATAAAATAAAAGTAAGGGTTAGAACTGTTGGTAGTATAACCAACATTCTTTCATAACCTTAGTTATAAGCCCTTACTTATTTTTACGTTATCCTAATTGGTTACTTTGGTAACCCTAATCGGTTTGTTTTTAACTTTGGTTTTAAAATCTTATTCTTAGAAAAGAAAACCCTAATTTTTGGTATAAAAATCCTTTTTGTTTAACTTTAAAACTGAAAATCTTAAACTGAGACTTATAAAATTATTGACTATTAGAAACTGCCTTTGGAACAGTTTCACAATGTCATTTGTAGTGAAATTGTGGAATTACACTTTTTCTGTGTTAATTTATAAATCCTGTACAGAGTTTTCCATAATTCCTGTATAGTTTTCCGAAATCCATTTTCATCTTAAATCAAGACTGATTCTGAAAACTTGTCTTCACGAAAGTTTTAGACATTGAAAAGTTCTACAACTTTCGTGTTTTGGATAAAACCCAGTTCAGACGTTTTCATGATCAAAAACCCTGTGGAACTAGTCCTGGCCGTGCACGGGTCTGGGCACTTTAGGCACGGGTTTTGGTAAAACTGTCTGCGTTGTTCTCTAGGAAAAACTCTACTTAAAACTTTCATGTTTTGAGTTTCCCCTGATTCGGCCTCTAGTGGCCTCAAAAACTGTTTTCCCTGAAACTGGCCAATTTCTACCCGAGTTGGCAGTTTTCGGTTTAAAATTTCGTTTGCGTCCTAAAACGTCCACCCTACCTCAACCGAACTCAGCGGGAGCCTAAATCAGACATGCATAATGTTTCTAACGTTCGGATTTCAACATGCAAGCCAAATTGAACGTCATTCATAATCCTACAAAAACCCTAAACATTCATTTAACATCTAACATACACATAATTGAACCACAAACCCTAAACCTAAACAAATCAAGCACATGCTCATAATTTACAAGCTAGGGCAGAACTTAAAAGTGGGCTTATATCCTTACAAACCATGGCTTAAATACATTTAAATTTCTCCATATGAAATTTAAATGAAACTTGATTGGTTAGGGTTTTTACCTTACTCGGTTTGGCTTGGTGAGCTAGGGTTTCACTTCCTTCCTCCTTCTCAACCACCGGCTGTTTTGGTGATTGGCAAGTGTAAACTTGCTGCCTTTCTTGCCTTAAATCCAGTCACCAAATGGCACGAAATCTGGCTGCCTCCAACTCCAAAACCCGGTTTGGATCCAAGCTTGGTTCCTCCCCCTTAGAACCGGCCTTGCTAGGGAATATGGGCACTAAAATTTTTTCCAACTTTTGCTTGGTTTCCCACTTGAATCCGACCACCACTAAGCCCTACACATTCTTGGTTTTGCAAAAATTTCTTGTCTTTCTCTTCCACTCTAGGTCCAGACTTTGTGGAGAAAATTTGCAAGAGTTTGGCTAACAATTCCAATTGTGAACAATGCTCACCCCTATTTATAGAGGTTGAGAACTTCTTGAAATTGCACAATTTAGTCCTCAAAAAAATCAGAATTTAGACTATAGGGGGGTGTATGTGGCCGGCCATTAGCATTGGTGGAAGACAACTAATTTTTCCAATTTCTTAAATCAACTTAATGATGTCAAAATTCAAAAGTTAATGAGGTAAGCAAGGCTTAAGCTTGTTTAGCTCTTTTTTCTATTAAGCAGTCCATTTTTAAGTTATCACAGGTATTTTCAATACTGGATTCACTTATGCGCAGTATTGGTTTACCGAACTGCAGTCCAAAATTCATCCGTGTAAAAATGGACGGTATGAAATTTTTCTTATTTCTTAAAACCCTTTTTGCCCTATACTTCAACTTAATGTGCTTGATTTTCTAGGGTGGTTCTTATATCTTAAACATAACTTTTTATCTGTAAAAAAACGGTTTTACCCGGTGCAATTTATACAGATAAATATTTAAACATACAGTCATTTCTTGAACTTTTCGGGTCAACCATCGACTTTCTTGTCAATTAGTGACCTTCTTGTCAAGTTTTGACTTTCATGGTCAACAGTTGACTTTTGGTCAACCGTGACGTTTTTGGTTAAACTTGACCATTTTGTAAAATTTCATGATTTTGTTCCTTATTACCTAAAAGGTTGTTTTTTAATTACATAATCATTTTTGAGTCTTATAAAGCCATAAAACTCACAAAACATAATTAAAAACCCTTAACTGGGCTTTTTCCATAAATACCTTTACGGTTCAATGTAAATTTTATATATAGAATCGTTCAGTCATAAAAAATCAGGTATTACAATCTACCCTACTTAAAGATTTTCGTCCTCGAAAATTAGAACAAGCCGGGGTAGTTCTTTCTTATTTCATTTTCTAATTCCCAAGTGGCTTCTTCTACTTTATGGTTTCGCCATAAAACCTTTACCATGGGAATTGTCTTATTTCTTAGAACCTTCTCTTCTCGATCTAGGATTTGTACCGGCTTCTCTTCATAGGTCAAGTCTGTTTGAACCTCTACCGGTTCTTGACTGAGAACATGCGAAGGATCTGGCACATACTTCTTGAGCATTGATACATGGAAGACGTTATGCATAGATGCTAACTCTGGCGGCAGGGCAAGCTTGTATGTTACTTTTCCAACCTTCTCTAGGATTTCAAAAGGTCCAGTATACCTTGGACTAAGCTTTCCTTTCTTTCCAAATCTCATTACTCCCTTCATAGGAGCTATCTTGATAAAAACTACATCTCCGGTCTGAAATTCCAAAGGCCTTCTTCGCTTGTCAGCATAGCTTTTCTGACGACTGAAAGCTATGTCGAGCCTTTGCTTAATTTTTTTGATATCTTCAGAAGTCTTTCTGATGAAATCTGTAGTCTGAAGCTGCTTTTGTCCAACTTCTTGCCAGTGAATAGGGGATCGACATTTTCTTTCATATAGTACTTCGAACGGAGCCATACCAATCGAAGCATGATAGCTGTTGTTGTAAGAAAATTCGATCAAAGACAGCTTCTGATCCCAGTTTCCTTGAAAATCCAGAACGCAAGATCTCAGCATATCTTCTAGTGTCTAGATAGTCCGTTCTGACTGGCCGTCGGTTTGGGGATGAAATGCCGTGCTGAACTTCAGTTTCGACCCCATAGCAGTGTGTACGCTTGTCCAAAATCGGGAAGTGAAACGTCCGTCTCGATCTGAGATGATCGATTTTGGTACTCCATGTAGTCGAACAACCTGGAATACATAGACGTCGGTCAATTTCTCCACTGAATAAGTGGCTTTGATAGCGATGAAGTGGGCAGATTTGGTTAATCGATCAACAATAACCCAAATCGTGTCATTCCCATTTGAAGTTCTGGGCAGTCCCACGACAAAATCCATGGTAATTTGTTCCCATTTCCATTCGGGAAGCTCTATTTTCTGCAATTCTCCACCAGGATGTCGATGTTCTGCCTTAACCTTTTGACAAGTTAAACACTTTGACACGTACTTCGCTATCTGATTCTTCATGTTTGGCCACCAATAGTTTTCTCGGAGATCTTTATACATCTTGGAGGCTCCTGGATGTACTGAATACGGTGTTATGTGAGCCTCTGCCAGTATCCGATCCTTTAAAAACTTAAAGTTAGGAACGCAAATTCTCTCTTTGAAGTAGATCATGCCATCTGCAGAGGTTCTAAACTCCTTATTTCTTTCGCCGAAGAGTTGTGTCTTGATCAACAAAGGATCCTTTCCTTGAAGGTTCTTGATAGACTCCATTAAATTTGACTGGAGGGTTAAAGCAGATAACTTTCCCGTTATCATCCCTAGGTTGAAATCGGAGATTTCCTTTTGAAGCGGCTTGGGCAGCAGTACTAAGGACATCAGCATGTCTGATGACTTCCTGCTTAAGGCATCTGCTACTTTGTTTGCCTTGCCAGGATGGTAAAGGATCTCGCAGTCGTAGTCCTTTACGAGTTCAAGCCATCTTCGCTGTCTCATGTTGAGCTCCTTCTGGGTAAAGATGTATTTGAGACTTTGATGATCTGTGAAAATCTCACATCTATTCCCATACAGGTAGTGCCTCTAAATCTTCAATGCGAACACCACCGCAGCGAGCTCTAGATCGTGCGTCGGGTAATTCTTCTCGTGATCCTTCAGTTGTCGGGAAGCATACGCGACCACTTTGCCTTGCTGCATTAGGACTGCTCCTAGACCCGTCTTAGAAGCGTCGCTGTAGATCACGAAATTTCCTGCTTCGACATCTGGAATAATCAAAACAGGCGCGCTTATCAGCTTCTTCTTGAGCTCTTGGAAATTCTCCTCGCATTTGGACGTCCATTCGTACTTCTCCCCTTTGCGTGTAAGGGCCGTAAGAGGGGCTGCTATCTTAGAAAATCCCTCAACGAAGCGGCGATAATAACCGGCTAATCCGAGGAAACTCCTTATTTCCGTTACGCTCTTAGGCCTTGGCCATAAGCTAACTGCTTCCACTTTAGCTGGGTCCACAGAAATCCTTTCTTATGACACCACGTGGCCTAAGAAATGCACCTTTTCCAACCAAAATTCACATTTAGTGAACTTTGCGTAGAGCTGATGTCGTCGCAACATTTCCATCACCATTCTTAGATGCTGCATATGCTCTTCCTGGGACCTTGAATAGATCAGGATATCGTCGATGAAGACAATAACGAACATGTCCAGATATTACTTGAACATTCGGTTCATTAGGTCCATGAAAGCAGCCGGAGCATTGGTTAGCTCAAAAGGCAAAACCAAAAATTCATAATGTCCGTAGCGTGTCCGAAAAGCCGTCTTGGAGATATCTGAATCTTTGATTCTGAGCTGATGATAGCCAGATCGTAGATCGACTTTCGAAAACACCCTTGCTCCTCTGAGTTGATCGAACAGATCGTCAATCCTTGGAAGAGGATACTTGTTTTTTATGGTGATCTTGTTCAGCTCGCGGTAATCGATGCACATACGTAAAGATCCATCTTTCTTTTTACGAATAGCACAGGTGCTCCCCACGGAGAGTAACTCTGTCGGATGAATCCTTTATCTAGCAGTTCTTGCAGTTGTACTTGGAGTCCCTAAGTTCAGCAGGTGCCATACGGTAAGGCGCCTTCGATACTGGAGCAGCTCCGAGCATTAGCTCAATTTCGAATGAAATTTCGCGTTCCGGTGGAAGCCCTGGTAGCTCTTCCGGGAAGATATCCACATACTCCCTGATAACAGGTACATCTTCCGGTGTTAGCTTCATTTCGTGCTCTTTGTCCACCGTGTTAGCTAAATACCCTTGACAGCCATTAGCTAACATCTTTCAAGCTTTCATAGCCGAAACCAATCTGGTTGTTGAGTTCTGAGCTTGTCCGTGGAAACTGAACTCTTCCTCGCCATAAGGGTTGAAAATCACACAACGCTTTCGACAGTCGATCTTAGCGTTGTACTTGCTAAGGAAATCCATACCTAAGATCACATCGAAATCCTGTAGCTTGATTGCGATGAGATCTACATACAGTTCTCTGCCACAGATAATCACGGAGGTATTTCGTATCCAAAAATTGGACCACAAAACTTCTCCGGATGGCAAGGAGGTCTTAAAAGGTTGGCTTAATCTATCCACACCTCTTCCTAACTTCTGGGCGAACTCCAATGATATAAATGAATGTGTGGCACCAGAATCAAACAGGGCAATTGCTTCATAAGTGGTGATAGAGATCTGACCTGTCACCACATGTGAAGTGCTTGCTTCCGCATCACCCCTTGTGTAGGCGTAGATTCGAGCTTGAGGCTCAGGAGCTTCCAATCTACCTTGGACAATGGAAGGTCCTTCTAGTCTGGCCTGGGCCGCATGAAGCTGAATGCTTGTGTTCCTGTTCTGGTACGGAGGGTTCTGGCCTTGATTGTTCATGTTACAATTCTTCGCAAAATGTCCCTCCTTTCCGCATAGATAGCACGCGTTGGTCCCCATTCTGCAGACGCCTGGATGTTTTCTCCCGCACTTTGTACATACCGGGTAGTCAGAGTTATTACCCTCATTTCCCTTGTTCTTCTTTTGAGGGAAATTTTGTTGCTGGCCCTGTCCCGAGAAATTTCCTTTCCTCTTGTTCCTCCCAAACTTTTTGGAACCTTGAGCAGGGTTATTGTTCTGGCCTTTCTGATTCGTCACAGCACTCTGGCGGGGCTGTGTCTGCTTAACAACGGCCTGTTCTTCCTTCTTGGCTTTGAAAAACTGCGCCCTTGCTTCCCTGTCCTAGTTGATCCAATATTCTGCCCTTATCGCTCTGCTCACGCAGTCGGATACCAGGGTAGGTGGGCTGCTTCCGGAACTAACTTGCTTGGCTATGTCTGTCCGGAACATCTTCATCATTCTCCGGACTTTTTCAGTTTCGTTCGGTACCAGCTCCGGGCACAAGCGTGCTAACTATTCGAACTTCTTAACGGCTTCCATCACCGTCATAGACCCTTGCTTAAAACTGGTGAATTCGTCCTGTTGAGTGGCAAGGATTTCTCTGTTGTAGTACATACTACGAAACTCAGCCACAAAATCTTGCCAACTCATTGCCATGACATTTCGACGCATCTGAACGGTTATCCACCAGTGTCTCGTGTCCTTCTTAAGGGCAAACGAGGCACATAGGACCTTTTCCTCTTCGGTGAGCCGCATAAAGTCCAGGATAACTTGGATGTCTATCAACCAGTTGTCTGTGGCTATTGGGTCTGTCGTCCCCTCAAATTCGGGCGCTTTCATCCGCCTAAATCTCTCATACAACAAGTCTTCTCTTGCCGGAGGTGGATCTGCCGGTACCCCAGCAGGTGCTATTGGTACCTCAGCATATCGCGGAAAATTGGGCACTGGAGGTGCCACTGGAGCTGCTTGGTCCGCGGGTAAGGGAACCTCATTGACCTGGGGTCTTTGATTTAGCTGATCCAGTTGCTCTCTCAGCTGGTTTGTCTCTTGTTGTTGCTCTAGCAACTGCCGTTGTAAATTGGCTACAACGGTCGCTAGATCCGGCGCAGGTGGATTAACTGGTGCAGCCTTGCGCGTACGAACCATCTTAATCTTCCTATTTAAATCATAAGAAAAGATATTATTAACTATTAATATCCTTTCTTTGCATTCATATCTTAACATATTGTAGCAATATGCATTATGTCACAATATTGTCATACCATAATATTATATATGTAATACCTGATTTTTATGTCTGAACGATTCTATGTATAAGATTTACATCGAACCGTAAAGGTATTTATGGAAAAAGCCCAGTTAAGGGTTTTTAATTATGTTTTGTGAGTTTTATGGCTATATAAGACTCAAAAATGGTTATGTAATTGAGAAAACGACCTTTTTAGGTAATAAGGAACAAAATCGTGAAATTTTGTAAAAATGTCAAAGTTTGACCAAAAAACGTCACGGTTGACCAAAAGTCAACTGTTGACCATGAAAGTCAAAACTTGACAAGAAGGTCACTAATTGACAAGAAAGTCGATGGTGGACCCGAAAAGTTCAAGAAAATGACTGTATGCTTAAATGTTTATCTGTATAAAATTACACCGGCTAAAACCGTGTTTTTGCAGATAAAAAGTTATGTTTAAGATATGAGAACCACCCTAGAAAATCAAGTACATTAAGTTAAAGTATAGGGCAAAAGGGTTTTAAGAAATAAGAAAAATTTCATACCGTCCATTTTTACACGGATGAATTTTGGACTGCAGTTCGGTAAACCAATACTGTGCATAAGTGGATCCAGTATTGAAAATACCTGAGATAACTTAAAAATGGACTGCTTAATAGCACAAGAGCCAAACAAGATTAAGCCTTGCTTACCTCATTACCTTTTTGAATTTTGACATCATTAAGTTGGTTTAAGAAATTTGGAAGTAATTAGTTGTCTTCCATCTAGCTTGATGGCCGGCCACATGCCCCCCTAGAAGTCCAATTTCTGATTTTTTTGAGGACTAAATTGTGCAATTACAAGAAATTCACAAACTCTATAAATAGGGGGAGCATTGTTCACAATTTAAGATTGTTAGCCAAACTCTTGCATTTTTACTCCACAAAATCCGAACTTTGAGTGGAAGAGAAAGGCAAGAAAAATTTGCAAAACCAAGAGTGTGTAGGGCTTAGGGGTGGTCGGATTCAAGTAGGAAACCAAGCAAAAAGTTGGAAAAAAATTTAGTGTCAATTTCCCTAGCAAGGCCGGTTCTAGGGGGGGAAGGAACCAAACTTGATCCAAACCGGTTTTGGAGTTGGAGGCAGCCGGATTTGGTGCAATTTGGTGGCTGAATTTAAGGCAAGAAAGGCAGCAAGTTTGCACTTGCCAATCACCAAAACAGCCGGTGATTTGAGGAGGAGGAAGGAAGTGGAAACCCGAGCTCACCGAGCCAAACCGAGTAAGGTAAAAACCTTAACCAATCAAGTTTCATTTAAATTTCATATGGAGAAATTTAAATGTATTTAAGCCATGGTTTGTAAGGGTATAAGCCCACTTTCAAGTTCTGCCCTAGCTTGTAAATTATGAGCATGTGCTTGATTTGTTTAGGTGTAGGGTTTGGTGGTTCAATTATGTGCATGTTAGGTGTTTGATTGAATGTTTAGGGTTTTATAGGATTATGAATGACGTTCAATTTGGCTTGCATGTTGAAATCTGAACGTTAGAAACGTTATGCATGTCTGATTTAGGCTCCCGCTGAGTTCGGTTGAGGTAGGGTGGACGTTTTAGGACGCAAACGAAATTTTAAACCGAAAACTGCCAACTCGGGTAGAAATTGGCCAGTTTCGGGGAAAACAGTTTTTGAGGCCTCTAGAGGCCGAATCAGGGGAAACTCAAAACATGAAAGTTGTTAAGTAGAGTTTTTCCTAGAGGATAGCGCGGACAGTTTTTCAAAATGAGGCTCAAATGGTCTCGGTTTTTACCAAAACCCGTGCCTAAGTGCCCAGGACCCGTGCCTGAAGTGCCCAGGACCCGTGCACGGCCAGGACTAGTTCCACAGGGTTTTTGACCACGAAAACGTCCGAACTGGGTTTTATCCAAAACACGAAAGTTGTAGAACTTTTCAATGTCTAAAACTTTCGTGAAGACAAGTTTTTCAGAATCAGTCTTGATTTTAAGATGAAAATGGATTTCGGAAAACTGTACAGGAATTATGGAAAACTCTGTACAGGATTTATAAATTAACACAGAAAAAGTATAATTTCACAATTTCACTGCAAATTGACATTGTGAAACTGTTCCAAAGGCAGTTTCTAATAGTCAATAATTTTATAAGTCTCAGTTTAAGATTTTCAGTTTTAAAGTTAAACAAAAAGGATTTTTATACCAAAAATTAAGGTTTTCTTTTCTAAGAATAAGATTTTAAAACCAAACTTAAAAACAAACCGATTAGGGTTACCAAAGTAACCAATTAGGATAACGTAAAAATAAGTAAGGGCTTATAACTAAGGTTATGAAAGAATGTTGGTTATACTACCAACAGTTCTAATCCTTACTTTCATTTTATCTCAGAACGTTATATGCGGAAGTGTCCCAGCGGAATTTAACTCCACATTAGACACAGCTTTTACAAACAAGGTAAGTACAACTCCGCCTACAGCATAGGCTTGTTGTGAATACTTGCCTAAGTATGTTTGCTATTCATGAATGCTATATGCTATAGGCTAAGTGCTATAGAATATCCTAGGAATGCTATGATTTTATGTGAATGATAAGTGCTATGATTTTATGTTATGAATGTATGTCATGATGTATGAAATGTTAAGTATGCTATGATTTATAGGAGTATGATTAGGGTTAAGATATGTTAAGATTAATTGAGTGGAACATCACGATGCATGTTCACTAATTAACAAAAGAAAGATTAAGCTATGATGGCAAGCAATTGCCTGTGTCGTACCGACCCGCGTCAGGTCGGGTTGAGCTATGGCAAGAGTAAGTCCATAGAGCGCGCCCGGTACGAACACTCATGTTATGGAGCCCATATGTAAAGATAAGTTAAGAAAGAAAGAGATGATGATATAAGAATGCATAACAAAGCATAAACGATTCATGCATATGTTATGATAAGTCATGATAAGAAATGTTATATTATGATAAGTCATGATAAGGAATGTTACATTATGATAAGTCATGATAAGGAATGTTATGTTATGATAAGTCATGATAAGGAATGTTACGTTATGATAAGTCATGATAAGGAATGTTATGTTATGATATGTCATGAAATGTTATGTTAGGTTAGATTGTGTTGTGTTTATGTTATTGCGGTATTTAATAGTTGTACTTGCTGAGCGTTAGCTCATTGTTTTAAGTCTATGCTGTAGGTAAGCAGCCTAGTAGCAACCTGTGATGCAAGATGGAGGGCGAGGTGTGTTGAACTGTGAAATATGGGACCAATGCCGCCATGCGTTTTGTTTAATTATGTGATTATTTTATAAGCTTTATATATGCTTGCGCAACGTTTTTAATTAATCAGTATAATTATTTACGTATGTGCAAATATATTTATACGGCTTATAAAAAAAAAAAAATTATTCCGCTATTTTACGTATAAGTATGTATGCATGTAAGTACGTATGTATGTATGTATGTACGGTAACGGCCTGTGCTAGGCGGGTCGTTACAGAGTTTGTATCAGAGCGGTTCCCTGCGACTAAATTTCACAGTCAGCCTGCCATCGCCGCCATCATTGTAAGTTATAATTTTATTTTCATATGTTAATATGTATTATGCGATTATGTATGATTAGATTTACGATTATGGATCCCGCGCAAGTATATGAGGATCGACGAGCGGTGACATCGTTTTATGAGTCGCGCCCATTGCTTTTTGATGGCACTAGACGGACGGTGTCGTTAGCAGCATGGCTATACGACATGGAGCAGATCTTCCATCTTTGTCATATCGAGGAGCGATTACAGGTCTCCTTAGCGAGCCGATGTCTAGCAGTGGATGTTCGGCTATGGTGGATGACTATTGGGGAGCGATCGATGCCGAGTCGGACGTGGGCGCATTTCCGTACGTTGATAGTTGCTCGGTACGGACCGATTTTGGATGAGGGGGCAGGTGGACCCCATCGTGACCCGGCGATATATCGACATATGTATCATGCTCGATACCTCAGTTTCGCAGTCGTCTGGCATGCCTTCCCAGAGGAGCCCATGAGTCATTATTGCCGACGTTTTCAGGAGGAGATGTTGCCATATGTTCTTAGGACTTGGCTAACTCTATGGCGTTTGCATTCCAGACGTTTCGGGACGGACTGCCTCAGCAGATCCTGCAGTATGTCCCTATGCCGGTACCTGGCTCGACCGTGGAGCACTTGATAGCCGATATCTTGGAGGCTGAGGCTGTGATGCATGCTATGCAGGCCGCTGGAGTTGCAGATGATCAGCAGGCTCCAGTCGATGAGGCTGAGGACGGAGAGCCGATTTTTGAGGCTGGTCCGGCTGTTCCTGAAGATCAGGTTCCAGTAGATCCAGTACAGGAGATGCAGCCCGAGGACGCCGAGGCTGATATGGCAGCCGACGATTCTGATCCGGATGACCTCATAGTCCTTCCAGAGGTTCAGCCAGAGGACCCCCTATCATCGACATATCGAGCGATGATGAGGATGATATGGAGCCAGGGCCAGAGTTTGAGCCTGAGGACTGGCTAGAGGAGGATTTTGATGAGGACCCTGAGGAGATCCCATTGCACGATGGAGATGATGACTCAGACTCCGATGCGTCCTCCGTAGTTTCGATCGAGCCCGTAGATTAGGCTAACTATGTATATGTATTTTGATATGTACTAGCTTATATTTTTATGACTATAGGCTTGTACTGTTGTATGATGAGAAAGTGTTAGACACTTCCATCAGAGATTTTGACCCTATATGTACAGAAATCGTATCAAAGTGTATTTACGAGATTGTAAATAAAATATACTTTTTGTAAGAACACAAAAAGCCAGTTTAAGTATGAGTTGATATGATACGATTATAAAAAGCATGTTACGAGTTGTTATGTGCTATAGTATGATGTTAATGTTATGTTATATTATGACGTGATATATTGCAATTATGGAAGATAAACGCGTGAAGGAAAGGATATTTCTAGTATGACAATATCTTTTCTTATGGTTTGATAGAAGATAGATAATGGTTCGTCCACGTCGAGCAGTGCCTGCAAATCCGCCAGAGCCGGATCTCGCAACTATAGTAGCAAATTTGCAACGGTAGCTGTTGGAACAGCAGCAAGAAACAAATAGATTGCGAGAACAGATAATTCAGATGAATCAGAGACCTCAAGCTGAAGAGGTTCCTTTTCAACAGAATAGAGTACCTCCCGTGCCAGAAGTTCAACCGGAGGTGCAACTAGAGATTCCACGGAACGTTGAGGTTCCTTTAGCACCGGCTGGAGTTCCAGTGAATCTGCCAGTGCGGGAAGATCTACTATACGAGAGATTCAGGCGAATGAAGGCGCCTGAATTTGAAGGACAGATGGACCCGATTGCAGCAGATAATTGGTTGATTGATATCCAGGTCATTTTGGATTTCATGAGATTATCAGAACAGGAAAAGGTTCTCTGTGCTTCCTTTGCACTTAAGAAGGACGCCAGACATTGGTGGATGACGGTTCAGATGCGTCGCGATGTTACCACCATGAACTGGCAAGACTTCGTGATGGAATTCCGCACCATGTACTATAACAGAGAAATTCTGGCAGCTCAGCAGGATGAGTTCGCTAGTTTAAAGCAGGGGTCAATGACAGTAATGGAGGCTGTCAAAAAGTTCGAACAATTAGCCCGATTGTGTCCAGAACTGGTTCCTAATGAGACGGAAAAGGTTATAAGGATGATGAAGATGTTCCGAACTGACATTGCCAAGCAAGTTAGTGCTGGCAGTAGCCCACCTACCCTGGTATCCGACTGTGTGAGTCGTGCGATAAGAGCCGAATATTGGATAAACCAGGACAAGGAAGCAAGGGCTCAGATCTTCAGGGCAAAGAAGGATGAAAAGGCCGTGGTAAAGCCGACACAGCCCCGTCAAAACTTTGAAACGCCCCCAAGAGGACAAGTCAGTAACCCTGCCCAAGGTTCCAAACAGTTTGGGAGGAACAAGAGAAAGGGAAATTTCTCGGGTCAGGGCCAACAAAAGAATTACCCTCAGAAGAGGAACAATAGAGGAAATGAGGGTAATAACACTGACTATCCGGCATGTGCCAAGTGTGGAAAGAAACACCCGGGAGTCTGTAGAATGGGGTCGAATGCCTGCTTCCTGTGTGGCAAGGAGGGGAATTATGCGAAGAACTGCCATCTGAATAACCAAGGCCAGAATCCTCAGTACCCGAGTCGGAACACCAACAGCCAACTGCATGCTGTCCAAGCACGGCTTGAAGGACCCTCACTCACTCAAGGTAGATTGGAGACTCCTGAACCTCAAGTCAGGATCTATGCTTACACCAGGGGTGATGCGGAAGCAAGCACTTCACATGTGGTGACAGGTCAGATCTCTATCATCACTTATGAAGCAATTGTCCTGTTTGATTCTGGTGCCACCATTCATTTATATCATTGGAGTTCGCCCAGAAGTTAGGAAGAGGTGTGGATAGATTAAGCCAACCTTTTAAGACCTCCTTGCCATCCGGAGAAGTTTTGTGGTCCAATTTTTGGATACGAAATACCTCCGTGATTATCTGTAGCAGAGAACTGTATGTAGATCTCATCGCAATCACGCTACAGGATTTCGATGTGATCTTAGGTATGGATTTCCTTAGCAAGTACAACGCTAAGATCGACTGTCGGAAGCGTTGTGTGATTTTCAACCCTTATGGCGAGGAAGAGTTCAGTTTCCACGGACAAGCTCGGAACTCAACAACTCGATTAGTTTCGGCTATGAAAGCTTGGAAGATGTTAGCTAATGGCTGTCAAGGGTATTTAGCTAACATGGTGGACAAAGAGCACGAAATGAAGCTAACACCGGAAGATGTACCTGTTATCAGGGAGTATGTGGATATCTTCCCGGAAGAGCTACCAGGGCTTCCACTGGAACGCGAAATTTCATTCGAAATTGAGCTAATGCTCGGAGTTGCTCCAGTATCGAAGGCGCCTTACCGTATGGCACCTGCTGAACTTAGGGAACTCCAAGTACAACTGCAAGAATTGCTAGATAAAGGATTCATCCGACAGAGTTACTCTCCGTGGGGAGCACCTGTGCTATTCGTGAAAAAGAAAGATGGATCTTTACGTATGTGCATTGATTACCGCGAGCTGAACAAGATCACCATCAAAAACAAGTATCCTCTTCCAAGGATTGACGATCTGTTTGATCAACTCAGAGGAGCAAAGGTGTTTTCGAAAGTCGATCTACTATCTGGCTATCATCAGCTCAGAATCAAAGATTCAGATATCTCCAAGACGGCTTGTCGGACACGCTACGGACATTATGAATTTTTGGTTATGCCTTTTGGGCTAACCAATGCTCCAGCTGCTTTCATGGACCTGATGAACCGAGTGTTCAAGGAATATCTGGACATGTTCGTTATTGTCTTCATTGACGATATCCTGATCTATTCAAGGTCCCAGGAAGAGCATATGCAACATCTAAGAATGGTGATGGAAATGTTGCGACGACATCAGCTCTACGCAAAGTTCACTAAATGTGAATTTTGGTTGGAAAAGGTGCATTTCTTAGGCCACGTGGTGTCACAAGAAGGGATTTATGTGGACCCAGCTAAAGTAGAAGCAGTTAGCTTATGGCCAAGGCCTAAGAGCGTAACGGAAATAAGGAGTTTCCTCGGATTAGCCGGTTATTATCGCCGCTTCGTTGAGGGATTTTCTAAGATAGCAGCCCCTCTTACGGCCCTTACACGCAAAGGGGAGAAGTACGAATGGACGTCCAAATGCGAGGAGAATTTCCAAGAGCTCAAGAAGAAGCTGACAAGTGCGCCTGTTTTGATTATTCCAGATGTCGAAGCAGGAAATTTCGTGATCTACAGCGACGCTTCTAAGACGGGTCTAGGAGCAGTCCTAATGCAGCAAGGCAAAGTGATCGCGTATGCTTCCCGACAACTGAAGGATCACGAGAAGAATTACCCGACGCACGATCTAGAGCTCGCTGCGGTGGTGTTCGCATTGAAGATTTGGAGGCACTACCTGTATGGGAATAGATGTGAGATTTTCACATATCATCAAAGTCTCAAATACATCTTTACCCAGAAGGAGCTCAACATGAGGCAGCGAAGATGGCTTGAACTCGTAAAGGACTACGACTGTGAGATCCTTTACCATCCTGGCAAGGCAAACAGAGTAGCAGATGCCTTAAGCAGGAAGTCATCGGCATGTTGATGTCCTTAATACTGCTACCCAAGCCGCTTCAAAAGGAAATCTCCTATTTCAACCTAAGGATGATAACGGGAAAGTTATCCGCTTTAACCCTCCAGTCAAATTTAATGGAGTCCATCAAGAACCTTCAAGGAAAGGATCCTTTGTTGGTCAAGGCACAACTCTTCGGCGAAAGAAATAAAGAGTTTAGAACCTCTGCAGATGGCATGATCTACTTCAAAGAGAGGATTTGCGTTCCTAACTCTAAGTTTTTAAAGGATCAGATACTGACAGAGGCTCACATGACACCGTATTCAGTACATCCAGGAGCCTCCAAGATGTATAAGGATCTCCGAGAAAACTATTGGTGGCCAAACATGAAGAATCAGATAGCGAAGTACGTGTCAAAGTGTTTAACTTGTCAAAAGGTTAAAGCAGAACATCGACATCCTGGTGGAGAATTGTAGAAAATAGAGCTTCCCGAATGGAAATGGGAACAAATTACCATGGATTTTTTCGTGGGACTGCCCAGAACTTCAAGTGGGAATGACACGATTTGGGTTATTGTTGATCGATTAACCAAATCTGCCCACTTCATCGCTATCAAAGCCACTTATTCAGTGGAGAAATTGGCCGACGTCTATGTATCCCAGGTCGTTCGACTACATGGAGTACCAAAATCGATCATCTCAGATCGAGACGGACGTTTCACTTCCCGATTTTGGACAAGTGTACACACTGCTATGGGGTCGAAACTGAAGTTCAGTACGGCATTTCATCCCCAAACCGACGGCCAGTCAGAACGGACTATCCAGACACTAGAAGATATGCTGAGATCTTGCGTTCTGGATTTTCAAGGAAACTGGGATCAGAAGCTGTCCTTGATCGAATTTTCTTACAACAACAGCTATCATGCCTCGATTGGTATGGCTCCGTTCGAAGCACTATATGGAAGAAAATGTCGATCCCCTATTCACTGGCAAGAAGTTGGACAAAAGCAGCTTCAGACTACAGATTTCATCAGAAAGACTTCTGAGGATATCAAAAAGATTAAGCAAAGGCTCGACATAGCTTTCAGTCGTCAGAAAAGCTATGCTGACAAGCGAAGAAGGCCTTTGGAATTTCAGTTTGGAGATGCAGTGTTTATCAAGATAGCTCCTATGAAGGGAGTAATGAGATTTGGAAAGAAAGGGAAGCTTAGTCCAAGGTATACTGGACCTTTTGAAATCCTAGAAAGGGTTGGAAAAGTAGCATACAAGCTTGCCCTACTGCCAGAATTAGCCTCGATGCATAATGTTTTTCATGTATCGATGCTAAAGAAGTATGTGCCAGATCCTTCGCATGTTCTTAGTCAGGAACCAGTGGAGGTTCATACGGACTTAACCTATGAAGAAAAGCCAGTTCAAATTCTGGATCGGGAAGAGAAGGTCCTGAGGAATAAAACCATTCCCATGGTGAAAGTTCTATGGCGAAACCACAAGGTTGAAGAAGCAACCTGGGAATTAGAAAATGAAATGAGAAAGAACTACCCCGGCTTGTTCTAATTTTCGAGGACGAAAATCTTTAAGGAGGGTAGATTGTAATACCTGATTTTTATGTCTGAACGATTCTATGTATAAGATTTACATCGAAACGTAAAGGTATTTATGGAAAAAGCCCAGTTAAGGGTTTTTAATTATGTTTTGTGAGTTTTATGGCTATATAAGACTCAAAAATGGTTATGTAATTGAGAAAACGACCTTTTTAGGTAATAAGGAACAAAATCGTGAAATTTTGTAAAAAGGTCAAAGTTTGACCAAAAAACGTCACGGTTGACCAAAAGTCAACTGTTGACCATGAAAGTCAAAACTTGACAAGAAGGTCACTAATTGACAAGAAAGTCGATGGTGGACCCGAAAAGTTATGTTTAAGATATGAGAACCACTCTAGAAAATCAAGTACATTAAGTTAAAGTATAGGGCAAAAGGATTTTAAGAAATAAGAAAAATTTCATACCGTCCATTTTTACACGGATGAATTTTGGACTGCAGTTCGGTAAACCAATACTGTGCATAAGTGGATCCAGTATTGAAAATACCTGAGATAACTTAAAAATGGACTGCTTAATAGCACAAGAGCCAAACAAGATTAAGCCTTGCTTACCTCATTACCTTTTTGAATTTTGACATCATTAAGTTGGTTTAAGAAATTTGGAAGTAATTAGTTGTCTTCCACCTAGCTTGATGGCCGGCCACATGCCCCCCTAGAAGTCCAATTTCTGATTTTTTTGAGGACTAAATTGTGCAATACAAGAATCAAACTCTATAAATAGGGGGAGCATTGTTCACAATTTAAGATTGTTAGCCAAACTCTTGCATTTTTGCTCCACAAAATCCGAACTTTGAGTGGAAGAGAAAGGCAAGAAAAATTTGCAAAACCAAGAGTGTGTAGGGCTTAGGGGTGGTCGGATTCAAGTAGGAAACCAAGCAAAAAGTTGGAAAAAAATTTAGTGTCCATTTCCCTAGCAAGGCCGGTTCTAGGGGGGGAAGGAACCAAACTTGATCCAAACCGGTTTTGGAGTTGGAGGCAGCCGGATTTGGTGCAATTTGGTGGCTGAATTTAAGGCAAGAAAGGCAGCAAGTTTGCACTTGCCAATCACCAAAACAGCCGGTGATTTGAGGAGGAGGAAGGAAGTGGAAACCCGAGCTCACCGAGCCAAACCGAGTAAGGTAAAAACCTTAACCAATCAGTTTCATTTAAATTTCATATGGAGAAATTTAAATGTATTTAAGTCATGGTTTGTAAGGGTATAAGCCCACTTTCAAGTTCTGCCCTAGCTTGTAAATTATGAGCATGTGCTTGATTTGTTTAGGTGTAGGGTTTGGTGGTTCAATTATGTGCATGTTAGGTGTTTGATTGAATGTTTAGGGTTTTATAGGATTATGAATGACGTTCAATTTGGCTTGCATGTTGAAATCTGAACGTTAGAAACGTTATGCATGTCTGATTTAGGCTCCCGCTGAGTTCGGTTGAGGTAGGGTGGACGTTTTAGGACGCAAACGAAATTTTAAACCGAAAACTGCCAACTCGGGTAGAAATTGGCCAGTTTCGGGGAAAACAGTTTTTGAGGCCTCTAGAGGCCGAATCAGGGGAAACTCAAAACATGAAAGTTGTTAAGTAGAGTTTTTCCTAGAGGATAGCGTGGACAGTTTTTCAAAATGAGGCTCAAATGGTCTCGGTTTTTACCAAAACCCGTGCCTAAGTGCCCAGGACCCGTGCCTGAAGTGCCCAGGACCCGTTCACGGCCAGGACTAGTTCCACAGGGTTTTTGACCACGAAAATGTCCGAACTGGGTTTTATCCAAAACACGGAAGTTGTAGAACTTTTCAATGTCTAAAACTTTCGTGAAGACAAGTTTTTCAGAATCAGTCTTGATTTTAAGATGAAAATGGATTTCGGAAAACTGTACAGGAATTATGGAAACTCTGTACAGGATTTATAAATTAACACAGAAAAAGTGTAATGTCACAATTTCACTGCAAATTGACATTGTGAAACTGTTCCAAAGGCAGTTTCTAATAGTCAATAATTTTATAAGTCTCAGTTTAAGATTTTCAGTTTTAAAGTTAAACAAATAGGATTTTTATACCAAAAATTAAGGTTTTCTTTTCTAAGAATAAGATTTTAAAACCAAAGTTAAAAACAAACCGATTAGGGTTACCAAAGTAACCAATTAGGATAACGTAAAAATAAGTAAGGGCTTATAACTAAGGTTATGAAAGAATGTTGGTTATACTACCAACAGTTCTAACCTTACTTTCATTTTATCTCAGAACGTTATATGCGGAAGTGTCCCAGCGGAATTTAACTCCACATTGGACACAGCTTTTACAAACAAGGTAAGTACAACTCCGCCTACAGCATAGGCTTGTTGTGAATACTTGCCTAAGTATGTTTGCTATTCATGAATGTTATATGCTATAGGCTAAGTGCTATAGAATATCCTAGGAATGCTATGATTTTATGTGAATGATAAGTGCTATGATTTTATGTTATGAATGTATGTCATGATGTATGAAATGTTAAGTATGCTATGATTTATAGGAGTATGATTAGGGTTAAGATATGTTAAGATTAATTGAGTGGAACATCACGATGCATGTTCACTAATTAACAGAAGAAAGATTAAGCTATGATGGCAAGCAATTGCCTGTGTCGTACCGACCCGCGTCAGGTCGGGTTGAGCTATGGCAAGAGTAAGTCCATAGAACGCGCCCGGTACGAACACTCATGTTATGGGGCCCATAAGTAAAGATAAGTTAAGAAAGAAAGATATGATGATATAAGAAAGCATAACAAAGCATAAACGATTCATGCATATGTTATGATAAGTCATGATAGAAATGTTATGTTATGATAAGTCATGATAAGGAATGTTACGTATGATAATCATGATAATGTACGTTATGATAAGTCATGATAAGGAATGTTACGTTATGATAAGTCATGATAAGAATGTTATGTTATGTATGATGTTAGTTAGGTGATTGTGTTTATGTTATTGCGGTATTTAATAGTTGTACTTGCTGAGCGTTAGCTCATTGTCTTACGTCTATGCTGTAGGTAAGCAGCCTAGAAGCAACCCGTGATGCAAGATGGAGGGCGAGGTGTGCTGAACTGTGAAATGTGGGACAATGCCGCCATGCGTTTTGTTATATGATTATTTATAAGCTTTATTTATGCCTGCACAACGTTTTTAATTAATAGTATAATTTTTACGTATGTGCAAATATTTATACGGCTTATAAAAAAAAAAAAATTTATTCCGTATTTTACGTATAAGTATGTATGCATGTAAGTACGTATGTATGTATGTATGTACGGTAACGGCCTGTGCTAGGCGGGTCGTTACAATATACTTATCATATCATATAATAAACATCATCACATTCATATCATATCATTCATAATTGAGATTCCATACATCTCACATTTAACTGCCTTTTATATATATATACAAAAAGTACATCATATTTACTTTACTTATAATTACATTTTCTTTACATCATATATACATCGTCAAAAATTCAAGATGGAAGTGTCTACCACTTTACCATCATACATAGGTACAAGCCTATTGTCAAAACTAATAAGCTGGTACATATAGTTTCAAAAATAAAACATATATACTTGGTCTAGTGATCTAAACCTAATCTAACTCCGCTACTGTAACAACCGAAACATCGGAGCTAGCATCTCCATCATCGTCTGGGATCTCCTCGGGGTCCTCCTCGAAATCGTCGCCCTCATCGAGCCATCCTCCGAATCCTGGCTCGTGATTTAGGCTCCTCCTCATCATCCTCGTCATCGCTA
>CM046362.1:16085332-16138919 GCA_025413025.1 Ficus hispida | reverse complement strand
TCCACAGGGTTTTTGACCACGAAAACGTCCGAACGGTTTTATCCAAAACACGAAAGTTGTAGAACTTTTCAATGTCTAAAACTTTCGTGAAGACAAGTTTTTCAGAATCAGTCTTGATTTTAAGATGAAAATGGATTTCGGAAAACTTACAGAATTATGGAAAACTCTGTACAGGATTTATAAATTAACACAGAAAAAGTATAATTTCACAATTTCACTGCAAATTGACATTGTGAAACTGTTCCAAAGGCAGTTTCTAATAGTCAATAATTTTATAAGTCTCAAGTTTAAGATTTTCAGTTTTAAAGTTAAACAAAAAGGATTTTTATACCAAAAATTAAGGTTTTCTTTTCTAAGAATAAGATTTTAAAACCAAAGTTAAAAACAAACCGATTAGGGTTACCAAAGTAACCAATTAGGATAACGTAAAAATAAGTAAGGGCTTATAACTAAGGTTATGAAAGAATGTTGGTTATACTACCAACAGTTCTAACCCTTACTTTCATTTTATCTCAGAACGTTATATGCGGAAGTGTCCCAGCGGAATTTAACTCCACATTAGACACAGCTTTTACAAACAAGGTAAGTACAACTCCGCCTACAGCATAGGCTTGTTGTGAATACTTGCCTAAGTATGTTTGCTATTTATGAATGCTATATGCTATAGGCTAAGTGCTATAGAATATCCTAGGAATGCTATGATTTTATGAATGATAAGTGCTATGATTTTATGTTATGAATGTATGTCATGATGTATGAAATTAAGTATGCTATGATTTATAGGAGTATGATTAGGGTTAAGATATGTTAAGATTAATTGAGTGAACATCACGATGCATGTTCACTAATTAACAAAAGAAAGATTAAGCTATGATGGCAAGCAATTGCCTGTGTCGTACCGACCCGCGTCAGGTCGGGTTGAGCTATGGCAAGAGTAAGTCCATAGAGCGCGCCCGGTACGAACACTCATGTTATGGGAGCCCATAAGTAAAGATAAGTTAAAAAGAAAGAGATGATGATATAAGAATGCATAACAAAGCATAAACGATTCATGCATATGTTATGATAAGTCATGATAAGAAATGTTATATTATGATAAGTCATGATAAGGAATGTTACATTATATAAGTCATGATAAGAATGTTATGTTATGATAAGTCATGATAAGAATGTTAGTTATGATAAGTCATGATAAGGAATTATGTTATGATATGTCATGAAATGTTATGTTAGGTTAGATTGTGTTGTGTTTATGTTATTGCGGTATTTAATAGTTGTACTTGCTGAGCGTTAGCTCATTGTTTAAGTCTATGCTGTAGGTAAGCAGCCTAGTAGCAACCCGTGATGCAAGATGGAGGGCGAGGTGTGTTGAACTGTGAAATGTGGGACCAATGCCGCCATGCGTTTTTTTAATTATGTGATTATTTTATAAGCTTTATATATGCTTGCGCAACGTTTTTAATTAATCAGTATAATTATTTACGTATGTGCAAATATATTTATACGGCAAAAAAAAAAAAAATTATTCCGCTATTTTACGTATAAGTATGTATGCATGTAAGTACGTATGTATGTATGTATGTACGGTAACGGCCTGTGCTAGGCGGGTCGTTACAGAGTTTGTATCAGAGCGGTTCCCTGCGACTAAATTTCACAGTCAGCCTGCCATCGCCGCCATCATTGTAAGTTATAATTTTATTTTCATATGTTAATATGTATTATGCGATTATGTATGATTAGATTTACGATTATGGATCCCGCGCAAGTATATGAGGATCGACGAGCGGTGACATCGTTTTATGAGTCGCGCCCATTGCTTTTTGATGGCACTAGACGGACGGTGTCGTTAGCAGCATGGCTATACGACATGGAGCAGATCTTCCATCTTTGTCATATCGAGGAGCGATTACAGGTCTCCTTAGCGAGCCGATGTCTAGCAGTGGATGTTCGGCTATGGTGGATGACTATTGGGGAGCGATCGATGCCGAGTCGGACGTGGCGCATTTCCGTACGTTGATAGTTGCTCGGTACGACCGATTTTGGATGAGGGCAGGTGGACCCCATCGTGACCCGGCGATATATCGACATATGTATCATGCTCGATACCTCAGTTTCGCAGTCGTCTGGCATGCCTTCCCAGAGGAGCCCATGAGTCATTATTGCCGACGTTTTCAGGAGGAGATGTTGCCATATGTTCTTAGGACTTGGCTAACTCTATGGCGTTTGCATTCCAGACGTTTCGGGACGGACTGCCTCAGCAGATCCTGCAGTATGTCCCTATGCCGGTACCTGGCTCGACCGTGGAGCACTTGATAGCCGATATCTTGGAGGCTGAGGCTGTGATGCATGCTATGCAGGCCGCTGGAGTTGCAGATGATCAGCAGGCTCCAGTCGATAGGCTGAGGACGGAGAGCCGATTTTTGAGGCTGGTCCGGCTGTTCCTGAAGATCAGGTTCCAGTAGATCCAGTACAGGAGATGCAGCCCGAGGACGCCGAGGCTGATATGGCAGCCGACGATTCTGATCCGGATGACCTCATAGTCCTTCCAGAGGGTTCAGCCAGAGGACCCCCTATCATCGACATATCGAGCGATGATGAGGATGATATGGAGCCAGGGCCAGAGTTTGAGCCTGAGGACTGGCTAGAGGAGGATTTTGATGAGGACCCTGAGGAGATCCCATTGCACGATGGAGATGATGACTCAGACTCCGATGCGTCCTCCGTAGTTTCGATCGAGCCCGTAGATTAGGCTAACTATGTATATGTATTTTGATATGTACTAGCTTATATTTTTATGACTATAGGCTTGTACTGTTGTATGATGAGAAAGTGTTAGACACTTCCATCAGAGATTTTGACCCTATATGTACAGAAATCGTATCAAAGTGTATTTACGAGATTGTAAATAAAATATACTTTTGTAAGAACACAAAAGCCAGTTTAAGTATGAGTTGATATGATACGATTATAAAAAGCATGTTACGAGTTGTTATGTGCTATAGTATGATGTTAATGTTATGTTATATTATGACGTGATATATTGCAATTATGGAAGATAAACGCGTGAAGGAAAGGATATTTCTAGTATGACAATATCTTTCTTATGGTTTGATAGAAGATAGATAATGGTTCGTCCACGTCGAGCAGTGCCTGCAAATCCGCCAGAGCCGGATCTCGCAACTATAGTAGCAAATTTGCAACGGTAGCTGTTGGAACAGCAGCAAGAAACAAATAGATTGCGAGAACAGATAATTCAGATGAATCAGAGACCTCAAGCTGAAGAGGTTCCTTTTCAACAGAATAGAGTACCTCCCGTGCCAGAAGTTCAACCGGAGGTGCAACTAGAGATTCCACGGAACGTTGAGGTTCCTTTAGCACCGGCTGGAGTTCCAGTGAATCTGCCAGTGCGGGAAGATCTACTATACGAGAGATTCAGGCGAATGAAGGCGCCTGAATTTGAAGGACAGATGGACCCGATTGCAGCAGATAATTGGTTGATTGATATCCAGGTCATTTTGGATTTCATGAGATTATCAGAACAGGAAAAGGTTCTCTGTGCTTCCTTTGCACTTAAGAAGGACGCCAGACATTGGTGGATGACGGTTCAGATGCGTCGCGATGTTACCACCATGAACTGGCAAGACTTCGTGATGGAATTCCGCACCATGTACTATAACAGAGAAATTCTGGCAGCTCAGCAGGATGAGTTCGCTAGTTTAAAGCAGGGGTCAATGACAGTAATGGAGGCTGTCAAAAAGTTCGAACAATTAGCCCGATTGTGTCCAGAACTGGTTCCTAATGAGACGGAAAAGGTTATAAGGATGATGAAGATGTTCCGAACTGACATTGCCAAGCAAGTTAGTGCTGGCAGTAGCCCACCTACCCTGGTATCCGACTGTGTGAGTCGTGCGATAAGAGCCGAATATTGGATAAACCAGGACAAGGAAGCAAGGGCTCAGATCTTCAGGGCAAAGAAGGATGAAAAGGCCGTGGTAAAGCCGACACAGCCCCGTCAAAACTTTGAAACGCCCCCAAGAGGACAAGTCAGTAACCCTGCCCAAGGTTCCAAACAGTTTGGGAGGAACAAGAGAAAGGGAAATTTCTCGGGTCAGGGCCAACAAAAGAATTACCCTCAGAAGAGGAACAATAGAGGAAATGAGGGTAATAACACTGACTATCCGGCATGTGCCAAGTGTGGAAAGAAACACCCGGGAGTCTGTAGAATGGGGTCGAATGCCTGCTTCCTGTGTGGCAAGGAGGGGAATTATGCGAAGAACTGCCATCTGAATAACCAAGGCCAGAATCCTCAGTACCCGAGTCGGAACACCAACAGCCAACTGCATGCTGTCCAAGCACGGCTTGAAGGACCCTCACTCACTCAAGGTAGATTGGAGACTCCTGAACCTCAAGTCAGGATCTATGCTTACACCAGGGGTGATGCGGAAGCAAGCACTTCACATGTGGTGACAGGTCAGATCTCTATCATCACTTATGAAGCAATTGTCCTGTTTGATTCTGGTGCCACCCATTCATTTATATCATTGGAGTTCGCCCAGAAGTTAGGAAGAGGTGTGGATAGATTAAGCCAACCTTTTAAGACCTCCTTGCCATCCGGAGAAGTTTTGTGGTCCAATTTTTGGATACGAAATACCTCCGTGATTATCTGTAGCAGAGAACTGTATGTAGATCTCATCGCAATCACGCTACAGGATTTCGATGTGATCTTAGGTATGGATTTCCTTAGCAAGTACAACGCTAAGATCGACTGTCGGAAGCGTTGTGTGATTTTCAACCCTTATGGCGAGGAAGAGTTCAGTTTCCACGGACAAGCTCGGAACTCAACAACTCGATTAGTTTCGGCTATGAAAGCTTGGAAGATGTTAGCTAATGGCTGTCAAGGGTATTTAGCTAACATGGTGGACAAAGAGCACGAAATGAAGCTAACACCGGAAGATGTACCTGTTATCAGGGAGTATGTGGATATCTTCCCGGAAGAGCTACCAGGGCTTCCACTGGAACGCGAAATTTCATTCGAAATTGAGCTAATGCTCGGAGTTGCTCCAGTATCGAAGGCGCCTTACCGTATGGCACCTGCTGAACTTAGGGAACTCCAAGTACAACTGCAAGAATTGCTAGATAAAGGATTCATCCGACAGAGTTACTCTCCGTGGGGAGCACCTGTGCTATTCGTGAAAAAGAAAGATGGATCTTTACGTATGTGCATTGATTACCGCGAGCTGAACAAGATCACCATCAAAAACAAGTATCCTCTTCCAAGGATTGACGATCTGTTTGATCAACTCAGAGGAGCAAAGGTGTTTTCGAAAGTCGATCTACTATCTGGCTATCATCAGCTCAGAATCAAAGATTCAGATATCTCCAAGACGGCTTGTCGGACACGCTACGGACATTATGAATTTTTGGTTATGCCTTTTGGGCTAACCAATGCTCCAGCTGCTTTCATGGACCTGATGAACCGAGTGTTCAAGGAATATCTGGACATGTTCGTTATTGTCTTCATTGACGATATCCTGATCTATTCAAGGTCCCAGGAAGAGCATATGCAACATCTAAGAATGGTGATGGAAATGTTGCGACGACATCAGCTCTACGCAAAGTTCACTAAATGTGAATTTTGGTTGGAAAAGGTGCATTTCTTAGGCCACGTGGTGTCACAAGAAGGGATTTATGTGGACCCAGCTAAAGTAGAAGCAGTTAGCTTATGGCCAAGGCCTAAGAGCGTAACGGAAATAAGGAGTTTCCTCGGATTAGCCGGTTATTATCGCCGCTTCGTTGAGGGATTTTCTAAGATAGCAGCCCCTCTTACGGCCCTTACACGCAAAGGGGAGAAGTACGAATGGACGTCCAAATGCGAGGAGAATTTCCAAGAGCTCAAGAAGAAGCTGACAAGTGCGCCTGTTTTGATTATTCCAGATGTCGAAGCAGGAAATTTCGTGATCTACAGCGACGCTTCTAAGACGGGTCTAGGAGCAGTCCTAATGCAGCAAGGCAAAGTGATCGCGTATGCTTCCCGACAACTGAAGGATCACGAGAAGAATTACCCGACGCACGATCTAGAGCTCGCTGCGGTGGTGTTCGCATTGAAGATTTGGAGGCACTACCTGTATGGGAATAGATGTGAGATTTTCACATATCATCAAAGTCTCAAATACATCTTTACCCAGAAGGAGCTCAACATGAGGCAGCGAAGATGGCTTGAACTCGTAAAGGACTACGACTGTGAGATCCTTTACCATCCTGGCAAGGCAAACAGAGTAGCAGATGCCTTAAGCAGGAAGTCATCGGGCATGTTGATGTCCTTAATACTGCTACCCAAGCCGCTTCAAAAGGAAATCTCCTATTTCAACCTAAGGATGATAACGGGAAAGTTATCCGCTTTAACCCTCCAGTCAAATTTAATGGAGTCCATCAAGAACCTTCAAGGAAAGGATCCTTTGTTGGTCAAGGCACAACTCTTCGGCGAAAGAAATAAAGAGTTTAGAACCTCTGCAGATGGCATGATCTACTTCAAAGAGAGGATTTGCGTTCCTAACTCTAAGTTTTTAAAGGATCAGATACTGACAGAGGCTCACATGACACCGTATTCAGTACATCCAGGAGCCTCCAAGATGTATAAGGATCTCCGAGAAAACTATTGGTGGCCAAACATGAAGAATCAGATAGCGAAGTACGTGTCAAAGTGTTTAACTTGTCAAAAGGTTAAAGCAGAACATCGACATCCTGGTGGAGAATTGTAGAAAATAGAGCTTCCCGAATGGAAATGGGAACAAATTACCATGGATTTTTTCGTGGGACTGCCCAGAACTTCAAGTGGGAATGACACGATTTGGGTTATTGTTGATCGATTAACCAAATCTGCCCACTTCATCGCTATCAAAGCCACTTATTCAGTGGAGAAATTGGCCGACGTCTATGTATCCCAGGTCGTTCGACTACATGGAGTACCAAAATCGATCATCTCAGATCGAGACGGACGTTTCACTTCCCGATTTTGGACAAGTGTACACACTGCTATGGGGTCGAAACTGAAGTTCAGTACGGCATTTCATCCCCAAACCGACGGCCAGTCAGAACGGACTATCCAGACACTAGAAGATATGCTGAGATCTTGCGTTCTGGATTTTCAAGGAAACTGGGATCAGAAGCTGTCCTTGATCGAATTTTCTTACAACAACAGCTATCATGCCTCGATTGGTATGGCTCCGTTCGAAGCACTATATGGAAGAAAATGTCGATCCCCTATTCACTGGCAAGAAGTTGGACAAAAGCAGCTTCAGACTACAGATTTCATCAGAAAGACTTCTGAGGATATCAAAAAGATTAAGCAAAGGCTCGACATAGCTTTCAGTCGTCAGAAAAGCTATGCTGACAAGCGAAGAAGGCCTTTGGAATTTCAGTTTGGAGATGCAGTGTTTATCAAGATAGCTCCTATGAAGGGAGTAATGAGATTTGGAAAGAAAGGGAAGCTTAGTCCAAGGTATACTGGACCTTTTGAAATCCTAGAAAGGGTTGGAAAAGTAGCATACAAGCTTGCCCTACTGCCAGAATTAGCCTCGATGCATAATGTTTTTCATGTATCGATGCTAAAGAAGTATGTGCCAGATCCTTCGCATGTTCTTAGTCAGGAACCAGTGGAGGTTCATACGGACTTAACCTATGAAGAAAAGCCAGTTCAAATTCTGGATCGGGAAGAGAAGGTCCTGAGGAATAAAACCATTCCCATGGTGAAAGTTCTATGGCGAAACCACAAGGTTGAAGAAGCAACCTGGGAATTAGAAAATGAAATGAGAAAGAACTACCCCGGCTTGTTCTAATTTTCGAGGACGAAAATCTTTAAGGAGGGTAGATTGTAATACCTGATTTTTATGTCTGAACGATTCTATGTATAAGATTTACATCGAAACGTAAAGGTATTTATGGAAAAAGCCCAGTTAAGGGTTTTTAATTATGTTTTGTGAGTTTTATGGCTATATAAGACTCAAAAATGGTTATGTAATTGAGAAAACGACCTTTTTAGGTAATAAGGAACAAAATCGTGAAATTTTGTAAAAAGGTCAAAGTTTGACCAAAAAACGTCACGGTTGACCAAAAGTCAACTGTTGACCATGAAAGTCAAAACTTGACAAGAAGGTCACTAATTGACAAGAAAGTCGATGGTGGACCCGAAAAGTTATGTTTAAGATATGAGAACCACTCTAGAAAATCAAGTACATTAAGTTAAAGTATAGGGCAAAAGGATTTTAAGAAATAAGAAAAATTTCATACCGTCCATTTTTACACGGATGAATTTTGGACTGCAGTTCGGTAAACCAATACTGTGCATAAGTGGATCCAGTATTGAAAATACCTGAGATAACTTAAAAATGGACTGCTTAATAGCACAAGAGCCAAACAAGATTAAGCCTTGCTTACCTCATTACCTTTTTGAATTTTGACATCATTAAGTTGGTTTAAGAAATTTGGAAGTAATTAGTTGTCTTCCACCTAGCTTGATGGCCGGCCACATGCCCCCCTAGAAGTCCAATTTCTGATTTTTTTGAGGACTAAATTGTGCAAACTCTATAAATAGGGGGAGCATTGTTCACAATTTAAGATTGTTAGCCAAACTCTTGCATTTTTGCTCCACAAAATCCGAACTTTGAGTGGAAGAGAAAGGCAAGAAAAATTTGCAAAACCAAGAGTGTGTAGGGCTTAGGGGTGGTCGGATTCAAGTAGGAAACCAAGCAAAAAGTTGGAAAAAAATTTAGTGTCCATTTCCCTAGCAAGGCCGGTTCTAGGGGGGAAGGAACCAAACTTGATCCAAACCGGTTTTGGAGTTGGAGGCAGCCGGATTTGGTGCAATTTGGTGGCTGAATTTAAGGCAAGAAAGGCAGCAAGTTTGCACTTGCCAATCACCAAAACAGCCGGTGATTTGAGGAGGAGGAAGGAAGTGGAAACCCGAGCTCACCGAGCCAAACCGAGTAAGGTAAAAACCTTAACCAATCAGTTTCATTTAAATTTCATATGGAGAAATTTAAATGTATTTAAGTCATGGTTTGTAAGGGTATAAGCCCACTTTCAAGTTCTGCCCTAGCTTGTAAATTATGAGCATGTGCTTGATTTGTTTAGGTGTAGGGTTTGGTGGTTCAATTATGTGCATGTTAGGTGTTTGATTGAATGTTTAGGGTTTTATAGGATTATGAATGACGTTCAATTTGGCTTGCATGTTGAAATCTGAACGTTAGAAACGTTATGCATGTCTGATTTAGGCTCCCGCTGAGTTCGGTTGAGGTAGGGTGGACGTTTTAGGACGCAAACGAAATTTTAAACCGAAAACTGCCAACTCGGGTAGAAATTGGCCAGTTTCGGGGAAAACAGTTTTTGAGGCCTCTAGAGGCCGAATCAGGGGAAACTCAAAACATGAAAGTTGTTAAGTAGAGTTTTTCCTAGAGGATAGCGTGGACAGTTTTTCAAAATGAGGCTCAAATGGTCTCGGTTTTTACCAAAACCCGTGCCTAAGTGCCCAGGACCCGTGCCTGAAGTGCCCAGGACCCGTTCACGGCCAGGACTAGTTCCACAGGGTTTTTGACCACGAAAATGTCCGAACTGGGTTTTATCCAAAACACGGAAGTTGTAGAACTTTTCAATGTCTAAAACTTTCGTGAAGACAAGTTTTTCAGAATCAGTCTTGATTTTAAGATGAAAATGGATTTCGGAAAACTGTACAGGAATTATGGAAAACTCTGTACAGGATTTATAAATTAACACAGAAAAAGTGTAATGTCACAATTTCACTGCAAATTGACATTGTGAAACTGTTCCAAAGGCAGTTTCTAATAGTCAATAATTTTATAAGTCTCAGTTTAAGATTTTCAGTTTTAAAGTTAAACAAATAGGATTTTTATACCAAAAATTAAGGTTTTCTTTTCTAAGAATAAGATTTTAAAACCAAAGTTAAAAACAAACCGATTAGGGTTACCAAAGTAACCAATTAGGATAACGTAAAAATAAGTAAGGGCTTATAACTAAGGTTATGAAAGAATGTTGGTTATACTACCAACAGTTCTAATCGTTACTTTCATTTTATCTCAGAACGTTATATGCGGAAGTGTCCCAGCGGAATTTAACTCCACATTGGACACAGCTTTTACAAACAAGGTAAGTACAACTCCGCCTACAGCATAGGCTTGTTGTGAATACTTGCCTAAGTATGTTTGCTATTCATGAATGCTATATGCTATAGGCTAAGTGCTATAGAATATCCTAGGAATGCTATGATTTTATGTGAATGATAAGTGCTATGATTTTATGTTATGAATGTATGTCATGATGTATGAAATGTTAAGTATGCTATGATTTATAGGAGTATGATTAGGGTTAAGATATGTTAAGATTAATTGAGTGGAACATCACGATGCATGTTCACTAATTAACAAAAGAAAGATTAAGCTATGATGGCAAGCAATTGCCTGTGTCGTACCGACCCGCGTCAGGTCGGGTTGAGCTATGGCAAGAGTAAGTCCATAGAGCGCGCCCGGTACGAACACTCATGTTATGGGGCCCATAAGTAAAGATAAGTTAAGAAAGAAAGAGATGATGATATAAGAAAGTATAACAAAGCATAAACGATTCATCCATATGTTATGATAAGTCATGATAAGAAATGTTATGTTATGATAAGTCATGATAAGGAATGTTACGTTATGATAAGTCATGATAAGGAATGTTATGTTATGATAAGTCATGATAAGGAATGTTACGTTATGATAAGTCATGATAAGGAATGTTATGTTATGATATGTCATGAAATGTTATGTTAGGTTAGATTGTGTTTATGTTATTGCGGTATTTAATAGTTGTACTTGCTGAGCGTTAGCTCATTGTTTTAAGTCTATGCTGTAGGTAAGCAGCCTAGTAGCAACCCGTGATGCAAGATGGAGGGCGAGGTGTGCTGAACTGTGAAATGTGGGACCAATGCCGCCATGCGTTTTGTTTAATTATGTGATTATTTTATAAGCTTTATATATGCTTGCGCAACGTTTTTAATTAATCAGTATAATTATTTACGTATGTGCAAATATATTTATACGGCTTATAAAAAAAAAAAAATTATTCCGCTATTTTACGTATATGTATGTATGCATGTAAGTACGTATGTATGTATGTATGTACGGTAACGGCCTGTGCTAGGCGGGTCGTTACAATATACTTATCATATCATATAATAAACATTCATCACATTCATATCATATCATTCATAATTGAGATTCCATACATCTCACATTTAACTGCCTTTTTATATATATATACAAAAAGTACATCATATTTACTTTACTTATAATTACATTTTCTTTACATCATATATACATCGTCAAAAATTCAAGATGGAAGTGTCTACCACTTTACCATCATACATAGGTACAAGCCTATTGTCAAAACTAATAAGCTGGTACATATAGTTTCAAAAATAATAACATATATACTTGGTCTAGTGATCTAAACCTAATCTAACTCCGCTACTGTAACAACCGAAACATCGGAGCTAGCATCTCCATCATCGTCTGGGATCTCCTCGGGGTCCTCCTCGAAATCGTCGCCCTCATCGAGCCATCCTCCGAATCCTGGCTCGTGATTAGGCTCCTCCTCATCATCCTCGTCATCGCTAGATATAACGATGATCGGAGGGTCCTCGGGAGCATCCATATCCTCATCGGCATCATACCCATCATCATCGGCCTCCTGTACCGGGTCGACGGGTATCGGGTCCTCCGGGTCGGCTGGGCCGGGCTCATATACTGGCTCTGGCTCGTATGCTGGCTCGGGCTCATAAACCGGCTCGGGCATATCAGCATCGTCGCCTGGTATCTCAGGCTTCACTACATGGGCATCGGCCTGTAGATCCTGTGCGAGGACCTCCGCAGCTAAAATGTACCCGATCATATGGGCCACTGTCATAATCTGCGTCGGTAGAGGCGTGTGCTGACGGATCTGTGCAGGTAGTCCGTTCCGCAGGATCGCTAGAGACTGTAATCCTGGGTTTGGTATGTCCATGGGGATGTGAGGCAACATAGCCTGCTGGAACCTCCGACAGTAATGGTCCATCGGCTCGTAAGGGTACGCTCGCCAGTCATCGGCCATAATGTAGTACGCTCGCCAGTCATCGGCTGCATATCCCGATAAATATCGGAATCTCGATAGTGCTCATCTGCCCCATCATCCACCACTGGTCCGTAGCGGGTAATCATACAGACACGAAAATGTGCCCACGTACGGTCTGGCAAAGTCCCCTCACCGATCGTCATCCACCACAGTCGCGCGTCAGCTACCAGGCATCGACTAGCCAGCGAGACGTGCAGATGTGCCTCTGCGTGGCAAAGGTGGAAAATCATCTCCAGATCGTATAGCCAGACTGATAAAGCTACCGTTCGGGGTGTGCCGTCAAATAGCAGGGGCCGTGACTCGTAGAATGCTGAAACCGCGCGTCGGTCCTCCTCTACGGGTGCCGGGTCCATAATCATAAATCTAATCATACATAATCGCATAATACATATTAACATATGAAAATAAAATTATAACTTACAATGATGACGGCGATGGCAGGCTGACTGTGAAATTTAGTCGCAGGGAACCGCTCTGATACCAACTCTGTAACGACCCGCTTAACACAGGCCGTTACCTTACATACATACAAACGTACTTACATGCATACATGCTTATACGTAAAATAGCAGAATAAATTTTGTTTTTGTTTTTATAAGCCGTATAAACATATTTGCACATACGGAAATAATTATACTGATTAATTAAAAACGTTGTGCAGGCATAAATAAAGCTTATAAAATAATCACATAATTAAACAAAACGCATGGCGGCATTGTTCCCACATTTCACAGTTCAGCACACCTCGCCCTCCATCTTGCATCACGGGTTGCTACTAGGCTGCTTACCTACAGCATAGACGTAAGACAATGAGCTAACGCTCAGCAAGTACAACTATTAAATACCACAATAACATAAACACAACATGATCTAACCTAACATAACATTTCATAATATTTCATGACATATCATAACATAACATTTCTTATCATGACTTATCATAACATATGCATGAATCGTTTATACTTTATTATGCTTTCTTATATCATCATATCTTTCTTTCTTAACTTATCTTTACTTATGGGTCCCGTAACATGAGTGTTCGTGTAGTACCTGATTTTTTTATGTCTGAACGATTCTATGTATAAGATTTACATTGAACCGTAAAGGTATTTATAGAAAAAGCCCAGTTAAGAGTTTTTTTTATATTATGATTTGTGAGTTTTATGGCTTTATAAGACTCAAAAATGGTTAAGTATTTAAGAAAACGACCTTTTGGGTAATAAGGAACAAAATCATGAAATTTTGTAAAATGGTCAAAGTTTGACCAAAAACGTCACGGTTGACCAAAAAGTCAACTGTTGACCATGAAAGTCAAAATTTGACAAGAAGGTCACTAATTGACAAGAAAGTCGATGGTTGACCCGAAAAGTTCAAGAAAATGACTGTATGTTTAAATGTTTATCTGTATAAATTGCACCGGGTAAAACCGTGTTTTTACAGATAAAAAGTTATGTTTAAGATATAAGAACCACCCTAGAAAATCAAGCACATTAAGTTGAAGTATAGGGCAAAAAGGGTTTTAAGAAATAAGAAAACTTTCATACCGTCCATTTTTACACGGATGAATTTTGGACTGCAGTTTGGTAAACCAATACTGTGCATAAGTGAATCCAGTATTGAAAATACCTGTGATAACTTAAAAATGGACTGCTTAATAGCAAAAAGAGCCAAACAAGCTTAAGCCTTGCGTACCTCATTAACTTTTGAATTTTGACATCATTAGTTGATTTAAGAAAATTAGAAAAAATGAGTTGTCTTCCACCTAAGCTTATGGCCGGCCACATACCCCCCCCTAAAGTCCAAATTCTGATTTTTTTGAGGACTAAAATGTGCAATTACAAGAAGTTCTCAACCTTTATAAATAGGGATGAGCATTATTCACAATTTGGGATTGTTAGCCAAACTCTTGCAATTTTGCTCCACAAAATCCGAACCTAGAGTGGAAGAGAAAGGCAAGAAAATTTTGCAAAACCAAGAGTGTGTAGGGCTTAGAGGTGGTCGGATTCAAGGGGGAAACCAAGCAAAAAGTTGAAAAAAAATTTAGTGCCCATATTCCCTAGCAAGGCCGGTTCTAGGGGAGAGGAACCAAGTTTGGATCCAAACCGGGTTTTGGAGTTGGAGGCAGCCAGATTTCGTGCCATTTGGTGACTGAATTTAAGGCAAGAAAGGCAGCAAGTTTGCACTTGCCAATCACCAAAACAGCCGGTGGTTTGAGAAGGAAGAAGGAAGGTGAAACTCTAGCTCACCAAGCCAAACCGAGTAAGGTAAAAACCTTAACCAATCAAGTTTTCATTTAAATTTCATATGGAGAAATTTAAATGTATTTAAGCCATGGTTTGCAAGGGTATAAGCCCACTTTTAAGTTCTGCCCTAGCTTGTAAATTATGAGCATGTGCTTGATTTGTTTAGGTATAGGGTTTGGTGGTTAAATTATGTGCATGTTAGATGTTTGATTGTATGCTTAGGGTTTTTGTATGTTTATGAATGACATTCAATTTGGCTTGCATGTTGAAATCCGAACATTAGAAACCTTATGCATGTCTGATTTAGGCTCCCGCTGAGTTCGGTTGAGGTAGGGTGGACGTTTTAGGACGCGAACGAAATTTTAAACCGAAAACTGCCAACTCGGGTAGAAATTGGCCAGTTTCGGGGAAAACAGTTTTTGAGGCCTCTAGAGGCCGAAATAGGGGAAACTCAAAACATGAAAGTTTTTAAGTAGAGTTTTTCCTAGAGAACAACGCGGACAGTTTTGTAAAATGAGGCTCCAATGGCCTCGGTTTTTACCAAAACCCGTGCCTAAAGTGCCCAGGACCCGTGCACGGCCAGGACTAGTTCCACAGGGTTTTTGACCACGAAAACGTCCGAAATAGGTTTTATCCAAAACACAAAAGTTGTAGAACTTTTCAATGTCTAAAACTTTTGTGAAGACAAGTTTTTCAGAATCAGTCTTGATTTTAAGATGAAAATGGATTTCGGAAAACTGTACAGGAATTATGGAAAACTCTGTACAGGATTTATAAATTAACACAGAATAAAGTGTAATTCCACAATTTCACTGCAAATTGACATTGTGAAACTGTTCCAAAGGCAGTTTCTAATAGTCAATAATTTTATAAGTCTCAGTTTAAGGTTTTCAGTTTTAAAGTTAAACAAAAAGGATTTTTATACCAAAAATTAGAATATCCTAGGAATGCTATGATTTTATATGAATGATAAGTGCTATGATTTTATGTTATGAATGTATGTCATGATGTATGAAATGTCAAGTATGCTATGATTTATAGGAGCATGATTTATAGGAGTATGATTTATAGGAGCATAACAAAGCATAAACAATTCATGCATATGTTATGATAAGTCATGATAAGAAATGTTATGTTATGATAAGTCATGATAACAAATGTTATGTTATGATAAGTCATGATAAGAAATGTTATGTTATGATATGTCATGAAATGTTATGTTAGGTTAGATCGTGTTGTGTTTATGTTATTGCGGTATTTAATACTTGTACTTGCTGAGCGTTAGCTCATTGTCTTACGTCTATGCTGTAGGTAAGCAGCCTAGTAGCAACCCGTGATGCAAGATGGAGGGCGAGGTGTGCTGAACTGTGAAATGTGGGAACAATGCCGCCATGCGTTTTGTTATATGATTATTTTATAAGCTTTATTTATGCCTGCATAACGTTTTTAATTAATCAGTATAATTACTTACGTATGTGCAAATATGTTTATACGGCTTATAAAAAAAATAATAAAAAAAAATTTATTCCGCTATTTTACGTATAAGTATGTATGCATGTAAGTACGTATGTATGTATGTACGGTAACGGCCTGTGTTAGGCGGGTCGTTACAGAGTTGGTATCAGAGCGGTTCCCTGCGACTAATTTTCACAGTCAGCCTGCCATCGCCGCCATCATTGTAAGTTATAATTTTATTTTCATATGTTAATATGTATTATGCGATTATGTATGATTAGATTTACGATTATGGACCCGGCACCCGTAGAAGAGGACCGACGCGCGGTTTCAGCGTTCTACGAGTCACGGCCCCTGCTGTTTGACGGCACACCCCGAACGGTAGCTTTATCAGTCTGGCTATACGATCTGGAGATGCTTTTCCACCTTTGCCACGTAGAGGCACATCTGCACGTCTCGCTGGCTAGTCGATGCTTGGTAGCTGACGCACGACTGTGGTGGATAACGATCGGCGAGGGGACTTTGCCAGACCGTACGTGGGCACATTTTCGTGTCTGTATGACTACCCGCTACTGTAATAACCAAAATTTTAGAACTCATGATTTTCTTGTAAATAAGAAATTCAAAGTTCGTACTATGTGTTTATGTGTAATTTTATGAAAATTATGAATACTAATACAAAATTCATAATTTTATAGTATATGATTGAGTTCTCAGTAAATTAATTACGAGACTTCATGATAGACCTTTTAAGGAAAAAGGTATGATGAAATTTCATAAATTTATGTTGGTCAAAGTTTGGCCAGAAAAGTCACTGTTTGACCAGAGCGGTCAAATATAAGACGGTACTGTGAAATGTTAAGCAGTATGGGAAATATACTACGAAAACCGTCCTTACAGACAAGATAGCATAATTAAAGTTTAAAACCACCATAGAAAAATCAAGCACCTAAAATAGGATATTAAAGGCCAAATGGCTTTAAATAAAAAGAAAAAGTTTTATACAGTCCAACTACACACAGATAAATTTTGGACTGCAGTTCAGTATAACAGTACTGAATTGTACTGTGTATTAGTGAACACAGTATTAGAAATATCTGTGTTGGTTTTAAAGTGGACTACATTAAGGAAAATAGCCAAACAAGCCTTAACTAGGCTTAGGTCATCACCTTTTGATTTATGACATCATTAAGGCTTTAAAAAAAAATTAAAATTAAAATTATTAGAAGATTATGAAGTGTTCTAAAACCACTAGGTGGCCGGCCATGTGGGGGGGGTCAAAATATAATTAATTTTGCTCTATGGATTTATGAGCAAAAGTTGAACAAAAATTTTTGCAAAAAGGTCCCATTTTTCACCTATAAATAGGCTCATGGGGGGATCAGTTTTGGCTGATAAAAATTCAGAAAAGCAGCCAAATTCTGCCCATTTTCCCTCTCCAAAAATCTGCAATCTCAAGTGGGTGATTGAGTGAAGAAAAAAATTGAGAAACTTAGGGGTTTTGATGTTTGTAGTCTTCAGTTTCCCCTAGTAAGTACAAGCAAAAATTTTGGCAGTTTTTGTGCCCAATTTTGGGGCCAACAGCCGGCTGCCAAGGGGGGGTGAGTGAGTGAGAAAATTTGGATTTAAGAGAGCTTAGTTTAGGTGCAAGCAGCCACCAAGAATCAGCCAATTTTGGTGCCAATTGGTGCAACAAAACCGGCCTTGGGTGGTGTCCTAGGAGGAAAAGTTTTGTGAGCCAAACCCTAATCAATTTTTGGAGATAAATCAAGGTAAATCATTCTAGACCTTAATCTCTTTCAATTAAGCATTCAATTTGAAATTTACATGTATTTCAAGTTGAAATTGTAAGAGCATAAGCTCAATTTATTTTGTGCCCAAAGTTAGGAATCTAGGGTTGTGCTTGATCTAGAATTAGGGGTGGTTTGATTTTTATGTGCATGCTTGCTTTAATTTTATTAATTTGCATACTAAATACTAGTTTATTATATGTCCCCAATCTGCCCTAGTGTTGGTGAATGATAATTTTGTGCTAGGTTGCTAGAATTTAATTAGTATGCTTGTTAGGTTTTGTGCAACCGAAATCATGCAACTTAGTTGATCCAATATCAATTAGGTTTGCATGGTGATGTTAGAAATTGTGATTAAAGAAAATTTACGCTAGAAAATCGCTGCATGTGTGTATTAGGGCTCCCGCGGTGGCTGGTTGAGCTAGATTCCACGTCTAGGACGTAAAACAAAAATCGAAACCGAAAACTGCCATTTCGGGTAGAAATTGGCCAGTCTCGGGAAAATCAGATTTTGAGGCCTTTAGAGGCATAATTTGGAAAAACTTAAAACATAAAAGTTGTTCAGAACAGTTTTTCCTAGAGGGCATCGTGAATTAATTTGCAAAATGAGGCTCCAATGGCCTCCGTTTTTACGAAAATCCGAGGCTAATCTGTTCAGACCTAGTCTACACGTCCAGTAAGTTTCAAATTAAAACTGACAAGAATCCAAGCAGAACTGGGTTTTTCTTAAAACACGAAAGTTTTAGAATTTTTTGAGAGCAAGAACTTTCGTGAAGAAAAGTTTTTCAAAATCAATCTGGATTTTTAAATACAATCTGAACTATGAAAACTGTGCAGAGAGCAAGAAATTCCTGCACAGGATTTTCTAAAACCATGCAGAAAAACTGTATTTTTGCACCAACACTCCTGTTTTGACTATGAAAACTGTTTTAAAAGCAGTTTTCAGTCTTTAATAAATTTTAAAGTCTTACTTTGAAAACCACGAATTTTGGAGTAAAACAAAAGATTTTCTAGCCAATTTTCCAAATTAGATTTTAAAAGCCAAAATATATTAACAAGACCATGACGAATAGTAACCGGGAAGGATACCCGAGTTACTAAAACTTAAGTTTGATAATAAGAATGGTAATTTAATACTAATCATATGGGTTTAATACCCAAGGTTACCTCGAGTAATCTAAATGGGTCAAGACGATTAACCATAATCTCTAGGGTTACGATTAGTAACCTAATAATCGATCAAGGCATGTAAGGGGGACATATAACTATGATGCTGGAAAGGTTACCAACGTTTTATAGGATCCTTATCCTATGTTCTTTCTAATAGCAGGAAGTAACCTGCAGTTGAGGTCAGGGTGGAAACAACGAAGTCTGGATTATAACGAATCAGGCAAGTATCGAACCTCACCTACAGTATGAAAATAGTAAATACTATTTTCATATATGCTATGTTAAGCTATACTAGTTATACTACATATTTAAATGTACTTGCTATGTTATATGATGTTATGAGATGTTATTCGATGATGTGCTATGACATGTTACATATTATGCCATGTTTCTAAAATATCATGGTTTTAAAAATGTCATGTTTTCAAGAATGCCATGATATGGCAAATGTTAAGTTTGAATATGACATAGTGACATCATGAAGTATGTTCACTAATGTTAAATCACATGGTAAGATAATCAAGTAAGGTGTCGTACCAACCTCCCGTGATCGTGGAGGATACATGTTTAACACCAGTTGTGATATTAACCTCTCGTTGATGCGTGAGGGTCACGTTATGATTCCCAGAACTGTTAGGGCCTTGCAAACCCTAGTTTTATCTGGAGGCTGCGCGCTTTCGGTACGTACACTATGGGCCCACAAGTTAAGACAAGATAAGTTAAAGGTTGAGTCTATAATGAAACATAAGACATTCAATCAATCATAAATGGTTCATGCATAAGTTACATGACGATGGACATGTCTTAAGGTGTTTGAATTATTTCGTGAGATTATGTTTGTACTTGCTGGGCGAAAGCTCACTCTTATATTTCATACTGTAGGTAAGAAGCCTGCAATTTAAGTGATGGGCTATGCGGACGATGCGGCGGGTGAAGGGCGGTGTGGGATACCACTACGCAAAATTTTCCGCAACCGCTTTTGAATCTCAAAAGTAAATTATGTTATGCAATATGTATGAAGTTTAAAGACTTAAAAAGATATCTTCAGTATAATATGTATACATGACAAGTTTTTCTCTATAAGATAACTTATGTAAATATGTTTTAAAGAAAAAAAAAATTTATTCTCAAATTTTCAAGTAAGTTAAGTACAAGTAAGTATGGTGTCGACCCGGCTTGGAAGTCGGGGCGTCACAGTTTGGTATCAGAGCGGTATCCTGCCAGCCTACTTCACTTCGCCTCACATCGCTTCTGCAACGGCCCAGTAAGTTATGTTATTTTCTTACGATTAGGATTAGTTAAGATTTTATGTGCGTAGTAAGTATTTTCTTCAACGGCCATGCTGAAGAATGTTGGATACAGGGATGACATTGGGTGGTGTCTTAGCTTGGTGGTGGCAACTAGGTGACGTACGGAAATGATGGGAAAGTTTTATATCTTCCCCAAATGTTATGGTTAGGTACTCCTGTTGTGAAGGAGATACGAACGAGAACATGATGAATTCAGATATGTTCATGTTATGCTTTTATATGGAATGAAGATTATGGTTCTATATAAAAGGCATGATTTCAAGAAGCTGAATTTATTTCCTTATTTCCGTACAGAACCATGCCACCAAAGCGTAGAAGAGTACCGACCCAAGACATTGACCTTGCGGCTCAGCTGAATAAGCTAAGACAGATGATGTTAGCCTAACAGCAAGAGATAGGGGGGCTTAGAGCTCAGATAGCTCAACAGAATCAGGGACCTCCTGATGCCAGGGTACCACCAGCACCTATGAATCATCTTGCTGCACCGGAAATTCCTGATGATGTCCCGGTGATCCCAGAGAACCCCATAGCCCCTGAAGTACCTGTTGCGCCTGTAGCTGTGCCACCAGCACCTCTGGTTCGAACTCCAGAAGAACTATATGACAGATTTCGGCGAATGAAGGCACCGGAATTCGAGGGGTCCACAAACCCAATTGAGGCCGACAACTGGTTGATTAACCTCCAGGTCGCCTTAAATTTCCTCAGACTTAATGATCAGGAGAAAGTCCTCTGTGCAACTTTTATGCTACGGAAAGATGCTCGCCTCTGGTGGGAAACAGTTCAGATCCAGTGAGATGTGACTCAGATGACTTGGGAGGACTTTGTGGAGGAATTTAAGGAAAAGTACTTCAATACTGAGGTCATGGAGGCTCAACAAGACGAGTTCGACAAGTTCCGCCAAGGAAATCTGTCAGTAGCCGAAGCTGTCAAAAAGTTTGAGCAGCTAGCACGTCTCTGCCCTCACCTCATCAGTTCTGAAAGGGACAAAGTTAGAAGAATGATGAGAATGTTCCGCTCAGATTTAGCAGTGGTAATCAGCAGTGGCCCCCATCCACCACTCACTGTTGCTGAATGTGTCAGCAGGGCAATTCGAGCTGAATATTGGGTGGGTCAGAACAAAGAGCAAAGGGCTAAATTTTTCCAGGAAAAGAGGAAAGAGAAGGCCCAAGCTAAACAGATTCAGGCAAAACCAAGCCAAACTCCGCAACAGAAGGGTCAAGGAGGACCTACGGGCCAGAACAACAACAACAGGCAGTACGGCAACAGCCAGCAGAAAAGGAAGTGGAATGCAGGAGGACAGGGGAATCAACAAAATTTACCCCAGAAGAAAAATACTCCTGATGGCAACAGTTATTCCACTTGTCAGAAATGTGGGAAAAAGCACCCGGGAGACTGCCGTGCTGGAAGTGGTCGCTGTTTTCTATGCGGCAGGGAAGGCCACTATGCGAAAAACTGCAATCTAAATCCCCAGAGTCCGCAGAATCAATAGAGAGGATAGGGATCTCAACTTCACGCTGCACAGATGAAGCTCGAGGGACCCGAAATCTCCCAAGGCAGGCTGGAAGCTCCGGAACCTCAGGGATGTATTTACGCCTATACAAAGGAGGATGTTCAAGCTGGACCTTCCACAGTAGTGACAGGTCAGCTTCCTTTTGCTCAACAAGATGCCTATGTGTTAATTGATTCTGGAGCTACGCATTCGTTCACATCACCTAGATTCGCTAAGAAACTAGGTAGGGCAAGTGATAGAATTGGAAAAACATTTAGGACTGCATTACCCTCCGGGGAGATTCTGTTGTCTGATTATTGGATACGTCATGTTCCAATAATTATATGTGGTAGGGAAATGTATGTCAACCTGATCATCATAGACCTATATGACTACGATGTCATCCTGGGTATGGATTTCTTGGGGAAGTACAACGCAATTATCGACTGTCCACGGCGTACTGTCACGTTCAAGCCAATTGGAGGCGAGGAGTTTATTTTTAGAGGATCAACTCCAAAACAGCCGAAAATGTTCATTTCTGCGTTACAGGCTAGGAAATTGTTGGCAGAAGGATGTATGGGATTTCTAGCCAACATGGTGGACAAGACGCAAGAGACCAAAAGCAGGCCGGAAGAAGTACCGATAGTCAAGGAATTTATAGAGGTTTTTCCTGAAGAGTTGCCAGGACTGCCACCAGAACGAGAGATCTCCTTTGAGATTGAGTTACTTCCTGGATCAGCACCAGTATCCAAGGCTCCGTATAGGATGGCGCCTGCCGAACTTAAGGAACTGCAGATTCAGTTACAAGAGCTTCTGGATCGAGGATTCATTCGTCAGAGCTACTCGCCATGGGGAGCTCCAGTTCTGTTTGTTAAAAAGAAGGACGGCACTCTTAGGATGTGCATTGACTATCGGGAATTGAACAAGATAACTATCAAGAATAAGTATCCCTTGCCTCGGATCGACGATCTGTTTGATCAGCTGAGAGGAGCTTCAATTTTCTCGAAGATTGACCTGCGATCCGGATATCACCAGCTTCGAATTAGGGAAGGAGACGTTCCCAAGACAGCTTTTCGAACACGATATGGACATTACGAGTTCCTCATTATGCCATTCGGACTGACAAATGCTCCAGCAGCCTTTATGGACCTGATGAATCGAGTATTCAAGGATTACTTGGATAAATTTGTTATTGTCTTTATAGATGATATCTTGATTTATTCAAGATCAAAGGAGGAGCATGAGGAGCATTTAAGGATTGCTTTACGAATTTGAAAGCAAAACCAGCTCTACGCTAAATTCACAAAGTGTGAATTTTGGTTGAAAAAGGTCCATTTCTTAGGACATGTGGTCTCCAAGAACGGCATATCTGTAGATCCGGCCAAGATTGAGGCAGTAAGTGAATGGCCAGCTCCGAAAAATGTCACCGAAGTACGTAGTTTCCTCGGCTTGGCGGGCTACTACCGACGTTTCGTCGAAGGATTTGCTAAAATTGCAGCGCCACTCACTGCACTTACACGGAAAGGAAAGAAGTACGAATGGACTGCAAAGTGTGAAGAGCACTTCCAAGAGCTGAAAAAAAGGCTGACTCGCGCTCCGATTCTCATAATTCCGAATGTGGAAGAAGGAAACTTCGTGATATACAGCGATGCTTCTAAAATAGGATTGGGAGCCGTGCTCATGCAAAATGGAAAGGTGATCGCTTATGCTTCACGCCAGCTAAAGGATCATGAGAAGAACTACCCGACGCATGATTTGGAACTTGCGGCGGTAGTATTTGCGCTCAAAATCTGGAGGCACTACCTTTACGGCAGTAAGTGTGAAGTCTACACAGATCATCAGAGTTTGAAGTATATCTTCACACAAAAGGAGCTTAACATGAGGCAAAGAAGATGGCTCGAATTGGTGAAGGATTATGACATAGACATCTGTTACCATCCAGGTAAGGCTAACAAAGTAGCTGATGCCCTCAGTCGGAAGTCGTCTTCTTCGTTAATGTCCATGCAGTCGTTAATCGAACCTCTTCAGAAGGAGCTAGTGGAAGCTGGGATAGAGCTCATCACAAGAAGTTTAGCTGCCCTAACTTTCCAACCTACCATTTTGGATAGCATGAAGGAGCGACAAGAAGGAGATGCCTCACTGCTCAGGACAAGGAACGAGGTCTTAGAAGGAAAGGAGTCGGACTTCAACATATCAGATGAGGGCATACTCTATCGGAAAAATAGATTATGCATCCCTAACGAGGATAAGTTGAAGGAGCAGATCATGAAGGAGGCTCATGAGACTCCATATTCCGTTCATCCAGGAGCCACAAAGATGTACCAAGACTTGAAGGAAAGCTTTTGGTGGCCCAGAATGAAGAATGACGTCGCTACATTCGTCAGTAAATGCCTTACATGTCAAAGGGTGAAGGCAGAACACCAACGTCCAGGGGGAGAATTACAGAAAATTTCCATTCCAGAATGGAAATGGGACCAAGTGACGATGGATTTCGTGGTTGGACTACCCCGAACTCCCAACGGCAACGACGCTATTTGGGTGGTTGTTGATCGTTTGACGAAGTCTGCACACTTTATCGCCATCAAGCTTAGTTTTTCGGTGGAACAGCTGGCGGAACTATACGTCGCGCAGATTGTTCGCTACCATGGGATTCCAAAGACAATCATCTCTGATCGTGATGGTCGTTTCACTTCTAAGTTCTGGAGAAGTGTACATCAAGCCATGGGTACCAAGCTTACCTTTAGTACAGCTTTTCATCCTCAAACGGACGGGCAATCCGAGAGGACCATTCAGACCTTAGAAGACATGTTGCGAGCGTGCGTGATGGACTTTAAAGGAACTTGGGATAAAAAGCTTCCTTTGATTGAATTCTCGTACAACAACAGTTTCCAAGCTTCAATTGGAATGGCTCCTTACGAAGCTCTGTACGGAAGAAGGTGCAGATCTCCAGTCCATTGGTACGAGACCAGGGAAAAGGAACTTGTGTCCACAGATTTCATTCGGAAAACCACTGATGCCGTCAAACTTATACGCCGACGAATGGAGACTGCATTTAGTCGACAAAAGAGCTATGCCGACAAACGCAGAAGGCCTCTAGAATTCCAAGTAGGAGACTTGGTCTTTCTCAAAGTTGCTCCATTCAAAGGGGTTATGAGATTCGGAAAGAAGGGGAAATTAAGTCCACGATACATAGGGCCATTCGAAATACTGGAAAGAATTGGTAATGTGGCCTACCGGTTGGCTTTGCCTCAAGAATTAGCATATGTACACAATGTATTTCATGTGTCAATGCTAAAGAAGTACATCTCGGACCCATCGCATGTATTGGACCCCGAACCAATTGAGGTCCACGAAGATCTGACATATGAGGAGAAACCGGTTCGAATTTTGGCACGAGAAGAAAAGGTGCTAAGGAACAAGGTTATACCATTAGTCAAGGTCCTATGGCGAAATCATGAGATTGAGGAGGCAACCTGGGAACGCGAGGAAGAAATGAAGAAAAGCTACCCCGAATTGTTTTGATTTTCGAGGACGAAAATTCTTTAAGGAGGGTAGATTGTAATAACCAAAATTTTAGAACTCATGATTTTCTTGTAAATAAGAAATTCAAAGTTCGTACTATGTGTTTATGTGTAATTTTATGAAAATTATGAATACTAATACAAAATTCATAATTTTATAGTATATGATTGAGTTCTCAGTAAATTAATTACGAGACTTCATGATAGACCTTTTAAGGAAAAAGGTATGATGAAATTTCATAAATTTATGTTGGTCAAAGTTTGGCCAGAAAAGTCACTGTTTGACCAGAGCGGTCAAATATAAGACGGTACTGTGAAATGTTAAGCAGTATGGGAAATATACTACGAAAACCGTCCTTACAGACAAGATAGCATAATTAAAGTTTAAAACCACCATAGAAAACCGTCCTTATATACAACGGTACTTGCTATGTTATATGATGTTATATGATGTTATTCGATGATGTGCTATGACATGTTACATATTATGCCATGTTTCTAAAATATCATGGTTTTAAAAATGTCATGTTTTCAAGAATGCCATGATATGGCAAATGTTAAGTTTGAATATGACATAGTGACATTATGAAGTATGTTCACTAATGTTAAATCACATGGTAAGATAATCAAGTAAGGTGTCGTACCAACCTCCCGTGATCGTGGAGGATACATGTTTAACACCAGTTGTGATATTAACCTCTCGTTGATGCGTGAGGGTCACGTTATGATTCCCAGAACTGTTAGGGCCTTGCAAACCCTAGCTTTATCTGGAGGCTGCACGCTTTCGGTACGTACACTATGGGCCCACAAGTTAAGACAAGATAAGTTAAAGGTTGAGTCTATAATGAAACATAAGACATTCAATCAATCATAAATGGTTCATGCATAAGTTACATGACGATGGACATGTTTTAAGGTGTTTGAATTATTTCGTGAGATTATGTTTGTACTTGCTGGGCGAAAGCTCACTCTTATATTTCATACTGTAGGTAAGAAGCCTGCAATTTAAGTGATGGGCTATGCGGACGATGCGGCGGGTGAAGGGCGGTATGGGATACCACTACGCAAAATTTTCCGCAACCGCTTTTGAATCTCAAAAGTAAATTATGTTATGCAATATGTATGAAGTTTAAAGACTTAAAAAGATATCTTCAGTATAATATGTATACATGACAAGTTTTTCTCTATAAGATAACTTATGTAAATATGTTTTAAAGAAAAAAAAAATTTATTCTCAAATTTTCAAGTAAGTTAAGTACAAGTAAGTATGGTGTCGACCCGGCTTGGAAGTCGGGGCGTCACAGCTACGGACCAGTGCTGGATGATGGGGCAGATGAGCACTATCGAGATCCCGATATTTATCGGGATATGCAGCACAAGCGGTACTACAGGATGGCTCGATGAAGGCGACGATTTCGAGGAGGACCCCGAGGAGATCCCAGACGATGATGAAGATGATGGCTCCGATGTTTCAGTTGTTACAGTAGCGGAGTTAGATTAGGTTTAGATCACTAGACCGAATATGTATGTTTTTATTTTTGAAATTATATGTACCAGCTTATTATTTTTGACAATAGGCTTGTACCTATGTATGATGGTTAAGTGGTAGACACTTCCATCTGGAATTTTTGATGATGTATATATGATGTAAAGAGAATGTAATTATAAGTAAAGTAAATATGATGTACTTTTTGTATATAGATAAAAAAAGACAGTTAAATGTGAGATGTATGGAATCTCAATTATGAATGATATGATATGAATGTGATGAATGTTTATGATATGATATGATAAGTATATAATATTATGGTATGACAATATTGTGACATAATTCATATTGTTACAATATGTTAAGATATGAATGCAAAGAAAGGATATTGATAGTTAATAATATCTTTTCTTATGATTTAAATAGGAAGATTAAGATGGTTCGTACGCGCAAGGCTGCACCAGTTAATCCACCTGCGCCGGATCTAGCGACCGTTGTAGCCAATTTACAACGGCAGTTGCTAGAGCAACAACAAGAGACAAACCAGCTGAGAGAACAACTGGATCAGCTAAATCGAAGACCCCAGGTCAATGAGGTTCCCTTACCTGCGGACCAAGCAGCTCCAATGGCACCTCCAGTGCCCAATTTTCCACAATACGCTGAGGTACCAATAGCACCTGCTGGGGTACCGGCAGATCCACCTCCGGCAAGAGAAGACTTATTGTATGAGAGATTTAGGCGGATGAAAGCGCCCGAATTTGAGGGGACGACAGACCCAATAGCCGCAGACAACTGGTTGATAGATATCCAAGTTATCCTGGATTTTATGCGGCTCACCGAACAGGAAAAAGGTCCTATGTGCCTCGTTTGCCCTTAAGAAGGACGCGAGACACTGGTGGATAACCGTTCAGATGCGTCGAAATGTCATGGCAATGAGTTAGCAAGATTTTGTGGCTGAGTTTCGTAGTATGTACTACAGCAGAGAAATCCTTGCCACTCAACAGGACGAATTCACCAGCTTTAAGCAAGGGTCTATGACAGTGATGGAAGCCGTTAAGAAGTTTGAACAGTTAGCACGCTTGTGCCCGGAGCTGGTACCAAGCGAAACTGAAAAAGTCCGGAGAATGATGAAGATGTTCCGGACAGACATAGCCAAGCAAGTTAGTGCCGGAAGCAGCCCACCTACCTTGGTATCCGACTGCGTGAGCAGAGCGATAAGGGCAGAATATTGGATCAACTAGGACAGGGAAGCAAGGGCACAGTTTTTCAAAGCCAAGAAGGAAGAAAAGGCCGTTGTTAAGCAGACACAGCCCCGTCAGAGTGCTGAGACGAATCAGAAAAGCCAGAACAATAACCCTGCTCAAAGTTCCAAACAGTTTGGGAGGAACAAGAGGAAAGGAAATTTCTCAGGACAAGGCCAGCAACAAAATTTCCCTCAAAAGAAGAACAACAGGGGAAATGAGGGTAATAACTCTGACTACCCGGTATGTACAAAGTGCGGGAGAAAACATCTGGGCGTCTGCAGAATGGGGACCAACGCGTGCTATCTTTGCGGGAAGGAGGGACATTTTACGAAGAATTGCAACATGAACAAGCAAGGCCAGAACCCTCCGTACCAGAACAGGAACACAAGCAGTCAGCTTCATGCGGCCCAGGCCAGACTAGAAGGACCTTCCATTGTCCAAGGTAGATTGGAAGCTCCTGAGCCTCAAGCTCGAATCTACGCCTACACAATGGGTGATGCGGAAGCAAGCACTTCACATGTGGTGACAGGTCAGATCTCTATCACCACTTATGAAGCAATTGCCCTGTTTGATTCTGGTGCCACACATTCATTTATATCATTGGAGTTCGCCCAGAAGTTAGGAAGAGGTGTGGATAGATTAAGCCAACCTTTTAAGACCTCCTTGCCATCCGGAGAAGTTTTGTGGTCCAATTTTTGGATACGAAATACCTCCGTGATTATCTGTGGCAGAGAACTGTATGTAGATCTCATCGCAATCACGCTACAGGATTTCGATGTGATCTTAGGTATGGATTTTCTTAGCAAGTACAACGCTAAGATCGACTGTCGGAAGCGTTGTGTGATTTTCTACCCTTATGGCGAGGAAGAGTTCAGTTTCCACGGACAAGCTCGGAACTCAACAACCCGATTAGTTTCGGCTATGAAAGCTTGGAAGATGTTAGCTAATGGCTGTCAAGGGTATTTAGCTAACATGGTGGACAAAGAGCACGAAATGAAGCTAACACCGGAAGATGTACCTGTTATCAGGGAGTATGTGGATATCTTCCCAGAAGAGCTACCAGGGCTTCCACCGGAACGCGAAATTTCATTTGAAATTGAGCTAATGCCCGGAGTTACTCCAGTATCGAAGGCGCCTTACCGTATGGCACCTGCTGAACTTAGGAAACTCCAAATACAACTGCAAGAACTGCTAGATAAAGGATTCATCCGACAGAGTTACTCTCCGTGGGGAGCACCTGTGCTATTCGTGAAAAAGAAAGATGGATCTTTACGTATGTGCATTGATTACCGCGAGCTGAACAAGATCACCATAAAAAATAAGTATCCTCTTCCAAGACGGCTTTTCGGACACGCTACGGACATTATGAATTTTTGGTTATGCCTTTTGGGCTAACCAATGCTCCAGCTGCTTTCATGGACCTGATGAACCGAGTGTTCAAGGAATATCTGGACATGTTCGTTATTGTCTTCATCGACGATATCCTGATCTATTCAAGGTCCCAGGAAGAGCATATGCAGCATCTAAGAATGGTGATGGAAATGTTGCGACGACATCAGCTCTACGCAAAGTTCACTAAATGTGAATTTTGGTTGGAAAAGGTGCATTTCTTAGGCCACGTGGTGTCACAAGAAGGGATTTCTGTGGACCTAGCTAAAGTGGAAGCAGTGAGCTTATGGCCAAGGCCTAAGAGCGTAACGGAAATAAGGAGTTTCCTCGGATTAGCCGGTTATTATCGCCGGTTCGTTGAGGGATTTTCTAAGATAGCAGCCCCTCTTACGGCCCTTACACGCAAAGGGAAGAAGTACGAATGGACGTCCAAATGCGAGGAGAATTTCCAAGAGCTCAAAAAGAAGCTGACAAGTGGGCCTGTTTTGATTATTCCAGATGTCGAAGCAGGAAATTTCGTAATCTACAGCGACGCTTCTAAGACGGGTCCAGGAGCAGTCCTAATGCAGCAAGGCAAAGTGGTCGCGTATGCTTCCCGACAACTGAAGGATCACGAGAAGAATTACCCGACGCACGATCTAGAGCTCGCTGCGGTGGTGTTCGCATTGAAGATTTGGAGGCACTACCTGTATGGGAATAGATGTGAGATTTTCACAGATCATCAAAGTCTCAAATACATCTTTACCCAGAAGGAGCTCAACATGAGGCAGCGAAGATGGCTTGAACTCGTAAAGGACTACGACTGCGAGATCCTTTACCATCCTGGCAAGGCAAACAAAGTAGCAGATGCCTTAAGCAGGAAGTCATCGGGCATGTTGATGTCCTTAGTACTGCTGCCCAAGCCGCTTCAAAAGGAAATCTCCGATTTCAACCTAAGGATGATAATGGGAAAGTTATCCGCTTTAACCCTCCAGTCAAATTTAATGGAGTCCATCAAGAACCTTCAAGGAAAGGATCCTCTGTTGATCAAGGCACAACTCTTCGGCGAAAGAAATAAGGAGTTTAGAACCTCTGCAGATGGCATGATCTACTTCAAAGAGAGAATTTGCGTTCCTAACTTTAAATTTTTAAAGGATCAGATACTGGCAGAGGCTCACATGACACCGTATTCAGTACATCCAGGAGCCTCCAAGATGTATAAAGATCTCCGAGAAAACTATTGGTGGCCAAACATGAAGAATCAGATAGCGAAGTACGTGTCAAAGTGTTTAACTTGTCAAAAGGTTAAGGCAGAACATCGACATCCTGGTGGAGAATTGCAGAAAATAGAGCTTCCCGAATGGAAATGGGAACAAATTACCATGGATTTTGTCGTGGGACTGCCCAGAACTTCAAGTGGGAATGACACGATTTGGGTTATTGTTGATCGATTAACCAAATCTGCCCACTTCATCGCTATCAAAGCCACTTATTCAGTGGAGAAATTGGCCGACGTCTATGTATCCCAGGTCGTTCGACTACATGGAGTACGAAAATCGATCATCTCAGATCGAGACGGACGTTTCACTTCCCGATTTTGGACAAGTGTACACACTGCTATGGGGTTGAAACTGAAGTTCAGCACGGCATTTCATCCCCAAACCGATGGCCAGTCAGAACGGACTATCCAGACACTAGAAGATATGCTGAGATATTGCGTTCTGGATTTTCAAGGAAACTGGGATCAGAAGCTGTCTTTGATCGAATTTTCTTACAACAACAGCTATCATGCTTCAATTGGTATGGCTCCGTTCGAAGCACTATATGGAAGAAAATGTCAATCCCCTATTCACTGGCAAGAAGTTGGACAAAAGCAGCTTCAGACTACAGATTTCATCAGAAAGACTTCTGAAGATATCAAGAAAATTAAGCAAAGGCTCGACATAGCTTTCAGTCGTCAGAAAAGCTATGCTGACAAGCGAAGAAGGCCTTTGGAATTTCAGACTGGAGATGCAGTTTTTATCAAGATAGCTCCTATGAAGGGAGTAATGAGATTTGGAAAGAAAGGGAAGCTTAGTCCAAGGTATACTGGACCTTTTGAAGTCCTAGAGAGGGTTGGAAAAGTAGCATACAAGCTTGCCCTGCCGCCAGAGTTAGCATCTATGCATAACGTCTTCCATGTATCAATACTCAAGAAGTATGTGCCAGATCCTTCGCATGTTCTCAGTCAAGAACCGGTAGAGGTTCAAACAGACTTGACCTATGAAGAGAAGCCGGTACAAATCCTAGATCGAGAAGAGAAGGTTTTAAGAAATAAGACAATTCCCATGGTAAAGGTTTTATGGCGAAACCATAAAGTAGAAGAAGCCACTTGGGAATTAGAAAATGAAATGAGAAAGAACTACCCCGGCTTGTTCTAATTTTCAAGGACGAAAATCTTTAAGGAGGGTAGATTGTAATACCTGATTTTTTTATGTCTGAACGATTCTATGTATAAGATTTACATTGAACCGTAAAGGTATTTATGGAAAAAGCCCAGTTAAGGGTTTTTTTTTATTATGATTTGTGAGTTTTATGGCTTTATAAGACTAAAAAATGGTTATGTATTTAAGAAAACGACCTTTTGGGTAATAAGGAACAAAATCATGAAATTTTGTAAAATGGTCAAAGTTTGACCAAAAACGTCACGGTTGACCAAAAAGTCAACTGTTGACCATGAAAGTCAAAATTTGACAAGAAGGTCACTAATTGATAAGAAAGTCGATGGTTGACCCAAAAAGTTCAAGAAAATGACTGTATGTTTAAATGTTTATCTGTATAAATTGCACCGGGTAAAACCGTATTTTTACAGATAAAAAGTTATGTTTAAGATATAAGAACCACCCTAGAAAATCAAGCACATTAAGTTGAAGTATAGGGCAAAAAGGGTTTTAAGAAATAAGAAAAATTTCATACCGTCCATTTTTACACGGATGAATTTTGGACTGCAGTTCGGTAAACCAATACTGTGCATAAGTGAATCCAGTATTGAAAATACCTGTGATAACTTAAAAATGGACTGCTTAATAGCAAAAAGAGCCAAACAAGCTTAAGCCTTGCTTACCTCATTAACTTTTGAATTTTGACATCATTAGTTGATTTAAGAAAATTGGAAAAAATGAGTTGTCTTCCACCTAAGCTTATGGCCGGCCACATACCCCCCGCTAAAGTCCAAATTCTGATTTTTTTGAGGACTAAAATGTGCAATTACAAGAAGTTCTCAATCTCTATAAATAGGGGTGAGCATTATTCACAATTTGGGATTGTTAGCCAAACTCTTGCAATTTTGCTCCACAAAATCCGAACCTAGAGTGGAAGAGAAAGGCAAGAAAATTTTGCAAAACCAAGAGTGTGTAGGGCTTAGAGGTGGTCGGATTCAAGGGGGAAACCAAGCAAAAAGTTGGAAAAAAATTTAGTGCCCATATTCCCTAGCAAGGCCGGTTCTAGGGGGGAGGAACCAAGTTTGGATCCAAACCGGGTTTTGGAGTTGGAGGCAGCCAGATTTCGTGCCATTTGGTGACTGAATTTAAGGCAAGAAAGGCAGCAAGTTTGTACTTGCCAATCACCAAAACAGCCGGTGGTTTGAGAAGGAAGAATGAAGGTGAAACTCTAGCTCACCAAGCCAAACCGAGTAAGGTAAAAACCTTAACCAATCAAGTTTTCATTTAAATTTCATATGGAGAAATTTAAATGTATTTAAGCCATGGTTTGTAAGGGTATAAGCCCACTTTTATGTTCTGCCCTAGCTTGTAAATTATGAGCATGTGCTTGATTTGTTTGGGTATAGGGTTTGGTGGTTAAATTATGTGCATGATAGATGTTTGATTGTATGCTTAGGGTTTCTGTATGATTATGAATGACGTTCAATTTGGCTTGCATGTTGAAATCTGAACGTTAGAAACCTTATGCATGTCTGATTTAGCTCCCGCTGAGTTCGGTTGAGGTAGGGTGGACGTTTTAGGACGCGAACGAAATTTTAAACCGAAAACTGCCAACTCGGGTAGAAATTGGCCAGTTTCGGGGAAAACAGTTTTTGAGGCCTTTAGAAGCCGAAACAGGGGAAACTCAAAACATGAAAGTTTTTAAGTAGAGTTTTTCCTAGAGAACAATGTGGACAGTTTTATAAAATGAGGCTCCAATGGCCTCGGTTTTTACCAAAACCCGTGCCTAAAGTGCCCAGGACCCGTGCACGGCCAGGACTAGTTCCACAGGGTTTTTGACCACGAAAACGTCCGAACTAGGTTTTATCCAAAACACGAAAGTTGTAGAACTTTTCAATGTCTAAAAATTTCGTGAAGACAAGTTTTTCAGAATCAGTCTTGATTTTAAGATGAAAATGGATTTCGGAAAATTGTACAGGAATTATGGAAAACTCTGTACAGGATTTATAAATTAACACAGAAAAAAGTGTAATTCCACAATTTCACTGCAAATTGACATTGTGAAACTGTTCCTAGGAATGTTTCTAATAGTCAATAATTTTATAAGTCTCAGTTTAAGGTTTTCAGTTTTAAAGTTAAACAAAAAGGATTTTTATACCAAAAATTAGAATATCCTAGGAATGCTATGATTTTATATGAATGATAAGTGCTATGATTTTATGTTATGAATGTATGTCATGATGTATGAAATGTCAAGTATGCTATGATTTATAGGAGCATGATTAGGGTTAAGATATGTTAAGGTTAATTGAGTGAAACATCACGATGCATGTTCACTAATTAACAAAAGAAAGATTAAGCTATGATGGCAAGCAATTGCCTGTGTCGTACCGACCCGCGTCAGGTCGGGTTGAGCTATGGCAAGAGTAAGCCCATAGAGCGCGCCCGGTACGAACACTCATGTTATGGGGCCCATAAGTAAAGATAAGTTAAGAAAGAAAGATATGATGATATAAGAAAGCATAACAAAGCATAAACGATTCATGCATATGTTATGATAAGTCATGATAAGAAATGTTATGTTATGATAAGTCATGATAAGAAATGTTATGTTATGATATGTCATGAAATGTTATGTTAGGTTAGATCGTGTTGTGTTTATGTTATTGCGGTATTTAATAGTTGTACTTGCTGAGCGTTAGCTCATTGTCTTACGTCTATGCTGTAGGTAAGCAGCCTAGTAGCAACCCGTGATGCAAGATGGAGTGCGAGGTGTGCTGAACTGTGAAATGTGGGAACAATGCCGCCATGCGTTTTGTTATATGATTATTTTATAAGCTTTATTTATTCCTGCACAACGTTTTTAATTAATCAGTATAATTACTTACGTATGTGCAAATATGTTTATACGGCTTATAAAAAAAAATAATTAAAAAAAAATTTATTCCGCTATTTTACGTATAAGTATGTATGCATGTAAGTACGTATGTATGTATGTATGTACGGTAACGGCCTGTGTTAGGCGGGTCGTTACAGTTCGTACCGGGCGCGCTCTATGGGCTTACTCTTGCCATAGCTCAACTCGACCTGACGCGGGTCGGTACGACACAGGCAATTGCTTGCCATCATAGCTTAATCTTTCTTTTGTTAATTAGTGAACATGCATCGTGATGTTTCACTCAATTAATCTTAACATATCTTAACCCTAATCATGCTCCTATATAGCATACTTGACATTTCATACATCATGACATACATTCATAACATAAAATCATAGCACTTATCATTCATATAAAATCATAGCATTCTTAGGATATTCTATAGCACTTAGCATATAGCATGTAGCATTCATAAATAGCAAACATACTTAGGCAAGTATTCACAACAAGCCTATGCTGTAGGCGGAGTTGTACTTACCTTGTTTGTAAAAGCTGTGTCCAATGTGGAGTTAAATTCCGCTGGGACACTTCCGCGTATAACGTTCTGAGATAAAATAAAAGTAAGGGTTAGAACTGTTGGTAGTATAACCAACATTCTTTCATAACTTTAGTTATAAGCCCTTACTTATTTTTACGTTATCCTAATTGGTTACTTTGGTAACCCTAATCGGTTTGTTTTTAACTTTGGTTTTAAAATCTTATTCTTAGAAAAGAAAACCCTAATTTTTGGTATAAAAATCCTTTTTGTTTAACTTTAAAACTGAAAATCTTAAACTGAGACTTATAAAATTATTGACTATTAGAAACTGCCTTTGGAACAGTTTCACAATGTCAATTTGCAGTGAAATTGTGGAATTACACTTTTTCTGTGTTAATTTATAAATCCTGTACAGAGTTTTCCATAATTCCTGTACAGTTTTCCGAAATCCATTTTCATCTTAAAATCAAGACTGATTCTGAAAAACTTGTCTTCACGAAAGTTTTAGACATTGAAAAGTTCTACAACTTTCGTGTTTTGGAAAAAACCCAGTTCGGACGTTTTCATGATCAAAAACCCTGTGGAACTAGTCCTAGCCGTGCACGGGTCCTGGGCACTTTAGGCACGGGTTTTGGTAAAAACCAAGACCATTGGAGCCTCATTTTACAAAAATTTCTACGTTGTTCTCTAGGAAAAACTCTACTTAAAAACTTTTATGTTTTGAGTTTCCCCTGATTCGGCCTCTAGAGGCCTCAAAAACTGTTTTCCCTGAAACTGGCCAATTTCTACCCGAGTTGGCAGTTTTCGGTTTAAAATTTCGTTTGCGTCCTAAAACGTCCACCCTACCTCAACCGAACTCAGCGGGAGCCTAAATCAGACATGCATAATGTTTCTAACGTTCGGATTTCAACATGCAAGCCAAATTGAACGTCATTCATAATCCTACAAAAACCCTAAACATTCATTCAAATATCTAACATGCACATAATTGAACCACCAAACCCTAAACCTAAACAAATCAAGCACATGCTCATAATTTACAAGCTAGGGCAGAACTTAAAAGTGGGCTTATACCCTTAGAAACCATGGCTTAAATACATTTAAATTTCTCCATATGAAATTTAAATGAAAACTTGATTGGTTAGGGTTTTTACCTTACACGGTTTGGCTTGGTGAGCTAGGGTTTCACCTTCCTTCCTCCTTCTCAAACCACCGGCTGTTTTGGTGATTGGCAAGTGTAAACTTGCTGCCTTTCTTGCCCTAAATCCAGTCACCAAATGGCACGAAATCTGGCTGCCTCCAACTCCAAAACCCGGTTTGGATCCAAGCTTGGTTCCTCCCCCTTAGAACCGGCCTTGCTAGGGAATATGGGCACTAAAATTTTTTTCCAACTTTTTGCTTGGTTTCCCACTTGAATCCGACCACCACTAAGCCCTACACACTCTTGGTTTTGCAAAAATTTCTTGCCTTTATCTTCCACTCTAGGTCCGGACTTTGTAGAGAAAATTTGCAAGAGTTTGGCTAACAATTCCAAATTGTGAACAATGCTCACCCCTATTTATAGAGGTTGAGAACTTCTTGAAATTGCACAATTTAGTCCTCAAAAAAATCAGAATTTGGACTATAGGGGGGTGTATGTGGCCGGCCATTAGCATTGGTGGAAGACAACTAATTTTTCCAATTTTCTTAAATCAACTTAATGATGTCAAAATTCAAAAGTTAATGAGGTAAGCAAGGCTTAAGCTTGTTTGGCTCTTTTTGCTATTAAGCAGTCCATTTTTAAGTTATCACAGGTATTTTCAATACTGGATTCACTTATGCACAGTATTGGTTTACCGAACTGCAGTCCAAAATTCATCCGTGTAAAAATGGACGGTATGAAATTTTTCTTATTTCTTAAAACCCTTTTTGCCCTATACTTCAACTTAATGTGCTTGATTTTCTAGGGTGGTTCTTATATCTTAAACATAACTTTTTATCTGTAAAAACACAGTTTTACCCGGTGCAATTTATACAGATAAATATTTAAACATACAGTCATTTCTTGAACTTTTCGGGTCAACCATCGACTTTCTTGTCAATTAGTGATCTTCTTGTCAAGTTTTGACTTTCATGGCCAACAGTTGACTTTTGGTCAACCGTGACGTTTTTGGTCAAACTTTGACCATTTTGCAAAATTTCATGATTTTGTTCCTTATTACCTAAAAGGTCGTTTTCTTAATTACATAATCATTTTTGAGTCTTATAAAGCCATAAAACTCACAAAACATAATTAAAAACCCTTAACTAGGCTTTTTTCATAAATACCTTTACGGTTCAATGTAAATTTTATACATAGAATCGTTCAGTCATAAAAAATCAGGTATTACAGTTGGGAAGTTAATTCAGAAGCAAATTGGTGTGTGCACACGGCGAAATAGCAGTGAGTTATGGTTCCCATCGTTAATCACTCAGTTATGTGCTGCTTATGATGTTATCATTGAAGCCCATGAACCAAAGGAGCAGCCGGCAGTGCAAATCACCCCGACTTCCATCACTAGAATCCTCCAGGAAGATAATGAGCCTGAGGCAGTGACACCAAATGCACCCAGATCTGCAGCGCCAAACTCATCGGCTTCTGAGGGGCCTATCCTTTATTTAGTTGTCGGGGTTCATCGGATGGAGCAGCGACTTAGCCAAATTGAGGTGATGCAATATGAGCATATTCAACATATGCGGGACTTTTGGAGATATGAGCGAGATAGAGATTTAGCACTTCAGAAGCATTTTCGAGCCAACTCTAATAGGTTCCAATCTTTCCCAAAATTTCTGCCTCATTTGTATGACTCGCCTCCTGAGGACACCGCGCAAGACAAACCCGAAGAAGCTGCAGGCGACCCTCCTAGCCCATCAGGACCCAAGCAGCCAGAATATGCAGAAGCAGCTCCAGCAAAATGCCGTGACAAAGGGAAAACAGTGGCAGCTGAGCCTTCATCGAGGTGGCACTCATTGCGCAGCGCCCTAAACTGGAAATGGAAGAGTTGATGGCCTTGTTTTATGCTGTTCATGGATGTTTTCGCCTCCTCTTTTACTGTCTCTTACATACATATCCATGTTTTGCTTTTTTCTTGTTACGTGCCGTTGCTTCTTTTACTGTTTTCATTTTTATTTCTGCATTAATGCCTGTTCTTTTGTTTTGTTTTATTTCTGTTTGTGTGACTTTACTTGTTTTCAACTTTGTGGAAATTTGTCACGGCCGATGATGATATGCATGGGTTAAGCGTACTTGTTGAAAAAACATTGCATTCATAAGGTGTTAGTTTTTCTATTCATTTGCGGGCATTGTTCTTTGATTGTGATTCCTATTAACATTATGCACCACATCGTGTGTTATAGCCTCAATGATTCCCTAGACCAAGCACTATAAACTCTAGAACTTGCTTAATAAATTCTTAAGATGAATTTTTGATGAGCGTGTGACCAACGATATGATGTAGGCTGATTTTTGGACTGATTGAGCATTTCAAGCCCACCTTGCACTGTTTTCAGCCATTATATACCCCATTTGAGCCTATGTTGTTCCCTCTTTCTTGTTTTCATAGCTTTAGTGTAGCCTATCTTAATAATAAGTTTCCGCTTGTTCACCCTTCTCCCCTAAGCATATGTTATTCTAAGACATTACTCTTACAACATTGAGGGTACTGTTGATTTTAAGTTTGGGGGTGTGGGAAACTTATTATAAAAATATATATATATATATATATAAATAAATAAATAAAAGAAAAAAATATATATATTTTGAAATGCTAGGACAGATTGCTCCCCTGATTTTTCCAGAAATACTACAGCATTCTTGCAGTATTTTAGCACAGATTGCACTGGTAGGCTGATTCCTAGGCCAAATTTCACATGCTGGGCTCGATGAATTAAGCTCGAATATGGTGTCCAAAATGCTAACAAGATGCTGTAGCATAGTTGTAGCATTCTGGACAGTTTTATGCAGAATTGCTTCCTGTTGTCATGACTAATTCTCCCAAATCTGCTTCATTTGAATTTGTTCATTTTCTCACTGCATAGAAACATATATGAAATTAACTCCACAAGCTAACAAACGAATAAACTACACACAAAAACTAAAAAGAACAAAAGAAACAAAACAAATGCAGACATCAACTAGCACACATAAACTAAAAAAAAAAAAAAAAAAAAACTTAGGTTGTCTTCCAAAAGCGCTTGTTTTTAAGTCATCAGCCTGACTACTTCCCTTTCTCAAGCTTCTTTGAGAGTGATAGAGGTCTTAGAACGATCCATAAGTCCTCTCCAATAATGCTTGACTCTCTGTCTATTCACTAAGAACCTCCTTCCAGACTTGTCATCTTGCAATTCCACTGCACCATAAGGAAATAAAGTCGCAATTGTGTGGACCTGACCAACGAGACTTTAACTTTCTTGGGAAGAACTTCAGTCTTAAATTGAACAAAAGAACGTGCTGCTCTGGTTCGAAAGTTATGCTCATGATTCTCTTATCATGCCACCGTTTGACCTTATCCTTATAGAGCTTGGAATTCTCATATGCTTTTAACCGAAACTCATCTAACTCATTGAGTTGCATCAATATCTTTTCTCCAGCTGCATTCATGTCCATATTCAATTGTTGAAGCGCCCAATAAGCCTTGTGCTCCATCTCCAAAGGTAAATGACATACTTTCCAAAACACCAATTGGTAAATAGACATTCCAGTTGGAGTTTTGAAGGCTGTCCTATAGGCCCATAGTACATCATCCAACCTTTTGGACCAGTCCTTTCTAGTAAGGCTTACAGTTTTCTCCAAAATAGACTTGATTTGCTTGTAGATGCTTTGGCTTGCCCATTAGTCTGTGGGTGATAGCTTGTAGTAACTCTATGGTGAACATTATACTTTGCTAGCAATGTCTCAAAGTACTTGCTGCAAAAATGCATCCCTTCATCACTGATTACTGCCCTTGGGGTGCCAAATCTTGTAAAAATTTGCTTCTTCATGAACTGCATCACCACCTTCGAGTCATTTGTAGGAAGGGCAGTGACTTCCACCCACTTTGAGACGTAATCTACCGCCACAAGTATGTAAAGATTGCCAAAAGATGGAACAAAGGGATCTGTGAAGTCAATCCCCCACACATCAAACAACTCCACCTCGATGATATTGGTTAGAGGTATTTCATGTCTTCTTGAGATATTACCAACTCTTTGACATATATCACATCTTGATACAAAATCACGAGCATCCCGAAACAAGCTTGGCCAATAAAAGCCTGATTGTAAGACTTTTGTTGCAGTCTTATCACCTTGAAAATGCCCTCCATAGGGCGAATTGTGGCATTGATGCTGTAACAACCCACCTAGCACAGGCTGTTACCATACATATATACTTAATTTGTCTTACATAACGTACTTATTTACTTAGTGAAAATAACGGAAGATTTTTTTTTTCTATACTAGCGTATGAGCGTATATACGATAATTAAATAACGATGTTCGAACACCAAATAACATACATAGAAGGACAAAACACGTAGCGGCTATTAATCTCACATTTCATAGTTTGCTCTGCCGCGCTCCACCATCTTGCATCAAAAGGTACCCGTAGGTTACTTACCTACAGCATAGACATAAGACGTGAGGTTTCGCTCAGTAAGTACAATATATATATCCACGACACCAAACAATACAGAACTTAACATAATACAACATAATATAGCTTATCATAACATAATCATGCATGAACCATTTATGCTTCATTATGCTTTCTTATTCTTTCATAACATACTTTCATAACTTATCTTAACTTAACTTACTTATGGGTCTCTTAACATAAGTGTTCGTACCGGGGGCGCAATTATGGAGTGGTTGAGGCGGCCAGTCCATTTCCAACTCAAACTATAGTCCAACCCGACCTAACGCTGGTCGGTACGACATAGGCAAGCTCGCTTGCCATCATACTTGTTTTTCATCATATCATACTTAATCTTGTTCTTATTTAAGAATTAGTGAACATGCCTCGTGATGTCACTCATACATAAGTCATAATCATATCTTAGACTTTACATATCACACATCATGACATATATTAAACCATAAACTTGGCATATCACACATCGTGACATACATCAAACCATAAACTTGGCATATCACACATCGTACCCTAGCATCACATTTTTCTAATATACATCATAACATACATCAAATATACTTTAGTAAGTAACACAATAAAAGCCTATGTTGTAGGCAGAGTTGTACTTACCTCGTACACTATGTTCAATGTTACGTTGCTCCAAGTCCGGGTACAACAACAGACTATCTCATGTTATTCCAAAGGACGTAGGGTAAGGGTTTTGTAACTATACTTATAAAATGTTGATAACTTAACTAACATTCATACTTAACCTTAATTATATGTCCTCTCTATACAACTTTTGATACTTACTTAGCTATCACAGATAATCCTAGAGTTTAGGGTCTATCAAACTTAGATCATCACATACTAGATTACTTAGAGTAACCTTGGTTACTAAGTCCTACATATATGAATAGTGTTTTGTTGGGTTACATTGGGTAACCCTTGGGCTTTGGGCCCAATTCAATAACTCGGGTATCCTTCCCAGTCATAATTTGGTTTAAAACTTATTTTTTCTTTGCTTTGGGAAAACTTAGGGTCCTATGTTCATTTTCTTCAAAAATCCTTGTTTAACTGATCAAAATTTATAACCTTATAAGTGGGTTTTGTAAAAATTATCAAGTGTTAAAAACTACCTTTGGAACAATTTCTTACTGCCAATTTATCAGTGTATATGCAGAAATGTCCTTTTGCTATTCTGTTTTAAAAAATCCTGTGCAGGAATTTCCTGTTTCCTACACAGTTTTTGAAATCCAATTTTATTTAAAAATCTAGGTTGAATCTAAAAAGGTTTTCTTCACGAAAGTTTTAGATCTTGAAAAACCCTAAAACTTTCATGTTTTACTCGAGACCCAGTTCGGTCTCTAACCTACTCATTTACCCTATTAAACCTACCTGGCCGTGCATAAGTCTGGGCATGACTAGGTTCGGATTTTCATAAAAACAAATGCCTTTGGAGTCTTATTTTTGAAAGTGTCTACGGTGCCCCATAGGAAAACTAGCTCTCCAGAAAACTGGTCAGTTTTTACCCGAACTGGCAGTTTTCTTGTTTAAGTTGGTTTTACATCCTAATCGTGCAATCTAACTCAACCAGCCACCGTAGGAGCTTAAGATCAAACATGCAGCGCATTTCTAACGTAAGGTTTCATTAAACACATTATAAATCATATCCATGCAAACCAAAGTTTGCATGATTCTAGGTTGCACAAACCATTCAAACTTCTAACTTAGCAACCTATCATGTCATTCTAAATCATGCTTAAACATATTTGGGGACATAAAATGTTATCAAACATCTAGCATACAAACCATAAATATCAAGCAAGCATAAGTATATAACAATGCAAAGCTCATAAATCAAACCACCCTTAAACCTAATCAAGCACAAAACCTAAATTTATAAACTTGGGCAATAAAATTAAATTGAGCTTATGCTCTTACAAATTCAACTTGAAATGCTCCTAAATTTCAAATTGAAGCTCAATTTAAAAGTTTAGGGCTAAGGGAAATTACCTTGATTCAACACAAGGCTAGGTTACGGTTTGGTCCACTTTTTCTCCCTTTCTCCTTGGCACTCCACAACCGGCCTTCCCCTAGCAATGGGGCTCCAAAATTTTTTTCAGCCACTTGATTAGTCCTCCACAAGTCCAATCACACCTCCAAGCACTTCCTTCATTTACTTTTTCTTTTCCCCTTTTTCTTTCCCACAACCGGCCTCCTTGCCTAATGGGTACCAAAACAAAATTTCCAACTTTGGCTTGGTTTTATGTGAAATCCGACCATCCCCCCCCCCCCCCCCCCTCCCCCAAGATTTTTCTTTTGAATTTTTGATTTTTCTCTTTTCTTTCTTTCCTTCCTTGGGTTCAGCTTTTGGAGAGGAAATTTTGACAAAGTTTGGCTAGATTTCACAATTTTTGTGAATAAAATGACCAACCCCTCTCACCTATTTATAGGTAATAGAAAACTTCTCAAAATTATCAAAAAGTCCTTGAAGAAACAAAACTTTGCACAAAGGGGAGCTTAGGTGGCCAGCCAACACATAGTCTAGAACACTCCATATTTCTTTCCATCTCTTGTTTAATTCAATAATGATGTCATAATTTTGGAATTAGATGATGTAAGCATCATTAAGGCTTGTTTGACCTTTATACTTAATATGCAGTTCATTATTGTGCCAACACAGATATTTTCAATACTGTACTCACTAATATCCAGTACTTTATACTATACTGCAATTCAAAATTTATCTATGTAAAAATAGACTGTATAAATTTTTTCTTATTTCTTAAAGCCTTTTTTGCCCTTTATTTCTACTTGGTATGCTTGATTTTTTTTTCTATGGTCGTTTTAAGTCTTATTCTTGCTATCGTGTCCGTAAAGATGGTTTTCACAGTATTTTTTCCATACTGTTTATCATATCTCAGTATCGTTATATATTTGATATTTCTAGTCAACCTTTGACTTTTTTGGTCAACTTTAACTTTTCTCGGTCAAACTTTGACCAACATAAAATCATAGAGTTTTCTCTTCCCTTTTTACTTAAAAAGGTCACATGTTTGGCCAAGCAATCATTTTTGAGTCTTATAAAATCATAAGAACTCACAAAACTCAATAAAAACCCTTAATCGGGCTATTTCATAAATACCTTCATGGTACAACTTAAATTTCTTTACAAGAAATCGTAATGTCGTCAAATTTTAGTTATTACAATCTACCCCCCTTAAAAATGTAAGATCTAGAAAATTCAACGTCATAATTTCTCGTATAGAAATTTAATGTGTATCATAAGGGTATTTATGAAAAAGCCCGGCTAAGGGTTTTTATTAAATTTCATGAGTTCTTATGGCTTCGTAAGACTCAAATATGATCGCTTAGTCAAGTCTATGATCTTTTGTGTTCAAAAGATAGAAAATTCTATGATTTTCTTGAAAGTCAACGTTTGACCGAAAAAGTCAAAGTTGACCATGAAGGTCAAAGTTGACCATGAAAGTCAAAGTTGACCCGAGAAGTCAAAGTTTGACTAAAGAGGTCAACTATGTGGCAAAACTTAAGTGTGTTAAGCAGTATAGGTTGTATACTGAGAAAAACCATTTTTACGGATAAAATAGTTAGAATTAAATCTAAAACCGCCATAGAAAAATCAAGCACCTTAAATAGATTATCAAGGGCCAAAGGACTTGAAGCGAAAAGAAAAGTTTTTCGTACCGTCCATTTTATGACAGATAAATTTTGGAATGAAATTTAATTTATGATACTGTGTATTAAGTAACACAGTATTAACAATACCTGTTTTGGCTATAAATGGACTGCTTATCAAAGTTTAAAGCCAAACAAACCTTTAAAGAGGATGACATCACCCTATCCATTATTTATGACATCATTTGGATTTAAGCTAAATTAGGAAAGTAATTTGGAGGCTTCTAGACCATGAGTTGGCCGGCCACCTCACCCCCTTTTTGTGTAAAATGTTGGTTTTTGGGGGGTTTTTGGCAATTAAGCAAAGTTTCCCAACCTCTATAAATAGGTGCTGATTTTATTCAAAAAAAATCAGAAAAACCAAGCCAAATTCTGCCCAATTTTCTGCACCAAAGCCGACCCCAAGCTGCCAAAGAAAAACCAAAACCAAAAACAAAAATCCAAGAGCCAAGGTTGTAGGAAGAGTTCGGATTTTGTTGGAAGCAAGAAACTAGTGCTGAAAAAAATTGTGGAGCCTATTTTGATCAAGTGGCCGACTGTAGGGGGCTGAATTAGAGAGTGAGAAAAACTGTTGGAAGGCCTTAAGGAGTGCTGGAATTGGTGGCTGGAATTCGGGTGGTGCAGCAGCCAAGGGCCAGAAATTTTCTGGGCAATTCCTAGGAGTGGCCGGTTGTCTAGGAGCAAGGGAGGAGCAGAAAAAATTGGACCAAACCCTAACCAATTTAGGGTTCACCAAGGTAATCCTTCCATGACCTTATTCTCTTCAATTAGAGCTCAATTTGAAGTTTATTTGTATTACAAGTCTGAAATTGTAAGAGCATAAGCTCTAAGTTATTTTTCGGCCCTAGATTAGGTTATGTGCTTGATTGTAGATTAAGGGTGGTTGCTGATTTTTATTATGGTATGATTTAAGTATGCTTGCTTGATGTATGTGGATTGTATGCTAGGTAATTTGCAAGAATTATATGCCCCTAATAGGTTCGGTTATGAACTAGAACATGGATTTAGGTCAAATGGCAAAATTGGTGTAATTATGCATGATTTAATTTTCTGCAAACCGTAATTTTTGGGGAAAGAATAATGGCTTGCATGAATGAGTTTTAATTTGTGTTTAAAAAGAAATCGACGTTAGAAAGGCACTGTATGATTGACTTAGGCTCCCGCTGAGTTCGGTTGAGGTAGTGTGCTCGTTTTAGGACCAAATACGATTAGGAGATAGAAAACTGGTCATTCGGATTCATTCTGCCCAGTTTTCTGGAATTGCAAATTTGAGGCCCTTAGAGGCCGAATCTTACAAAACTCAAAACATGAAAGTTTTAGAGTAAGGTTTTTCCTAGAGGGTAACGCGGACAGTTTTCACAAATAAGACTCCAACGGCCTTCGTTTTTATGGAAAACCGAGCCTGACTGTGCCCAGTTTTATGCACGGCCAGGAGATTTAAAAACGGGTAAATGAATGAGTTAAGTTCCGAACTGGGTTTTGCACAAAACATGAAAGTTTTAGGATTTTCTAAGATCTAAAACTTTCATGAAGAAAATTTTTCAGATTCGGTCTGGATTTCTAATTAAAAATTGGGGTTTGAAAACTGTGTAGGAAATCGGAAATTCTGCACAGGATTTTCTAAAAACAGAAAAAAAAAACTGTCCTAAAGGCAGTTATCAGTGTTTAATCGTTTTTGTGGTTTAAAACCCAACGTTTTAACTACTAAAACTGTTTCACGGATCGTTTTCACCCTTTAACATTTTATAAAACCGAATCATATGATTTCAAGGATTTTTAAAGAAAACTATAAGTTTTCAAAAGTAATTTTACAAACAAAATTCGGTGAGCAATAACCGGAAAAAGATACCGAGTTATTGGTTTGGGCCCAAAGCCCAAGGGTTATCCAACGTAACCCAATAAGAGATTAAGTTAAATAATCAGGGCCCTTGGCTCAAGGGTTACCTAGGGGATTATTTTAATCACCCATTAAGAATGTTTTCTAGACGGTTAGTTGGGGGCATATAATAAAGAATAAATGGAACGTTGGTACAGATTACCAACAAATTAAAAGTTAGGATTTCAGAATCCTGACATAATGTCCTTTGTCATAGCAGGAAATAATCTGCTATCTCGTCCTGATCAGGAGCGGCATATCAGTGGACATTTAGCTCGAGGTAAGTACAACTCCGCCTACAGCATAGGCTTTAGTTGTATACTTCCTCAAGTATGGTTGATAAATGCTATAGTAGATGTTGCGATGCATGTTAGGTGTGATTGATATTAAGTTATGTTTATGAAATGTTATGTGAATGGTTTAAGAATTTATTATGCTATGATGCATGAAATTATGATGTGATTTACGTCTTAGGAATTTGTGACATCACGAGACATGATCACTAATTCTAAATAAGAGTAAGATAAGATAAGAAATTATGGCAAGCAAGTTGCCTGTGTCGTGCCGACCCGCTCATAGGTCGGGTTGGACTATGGTTTGAGTTGGAAATGGACTGGCCGCCCCAACCAAATCATAGTTGCGCGCCCGGTACGTACACTTATGCGGCCCATAAGCAAGATAAGCAAGATAAGTAAAATAAGCAAGTATGATAAGACAAGTTATGAATGAAAGAAGCAAAGCATAATGAAGCATAATTGGCCCATGCATGATTTAGATAGAATATGTTATGTTAGATAAATTATGTTATACTATGATTGAATGTATTATGATTAAATAGAAAATGTTATGTCATGATTGAAAATGTTATATGGAATATGTTAGGTTGAATGGACGATGTTATGTTTGATTGAATTCTGTTTAACATTGGTAATCGTTGCGGATAATTATGTTGTACTTGCTGAGCGAAAGCTCACGTGTCTTACGTTTATGCTGTAGGAAAGCAACCTGTCAGCAATTTTTGATACAAGATGGCGAGCGGGGCAGGGTGAACTGTGAAGTGAGTGGGATAATCTGCCGCCACGCGTTTTGTTTCGTTTATGTATAGTATTTAACATTCGACTGCGAACATCGTCTTATGTATTACTTCCGATCGTATATCGCTTTTCCTTTTATATGCACTATATGTATAAAAAAAAAAAAAAAATTTCCGCTGTTTTCGCTACGTAAGTAAGTAAGAATGAATGCCATTATGTATGTATGTACGGTAACGGCCTGTGCTAGTCGGGTCGTTACAGAGTTGGTATCAGAGCGGTTTCCTGCTATCCCACTTCACAGTCTGTCTGCCATCGCCACCATCATTGTAAGTTGAGTTTTATTTTAAATAGTAAATAATTATTATGCGCCTATGTTATGGTAGACTCGACGATATGGACCCGGACCCAGTCGACGCGGACCGAGAGGCGACGAGATCATTCTTTCAGTCATGTCCGCTCATGTTCGATGGCACGCGGCGGACGGTGCCTATAGCTGCATGCTTGTACGATATGGAGTTGATCTTCCATATCTGTCATATTGAGGCCCGATTGCAGGTTTCTCTGGCTAGCCGGTGCTTCGCAGTCGACGCTCGGATTTGGTGGATCACTCTGGGAGAGCGTCAGTTGCCGAGCCGCACATGGCAGCATTTTCGTACGATAGTGATGGCCCGATATGGACCGATGTTAGGCGAGGGAGCGGGTGATCTACTCCGTGACCCCGAGATTTATGAGGATATGTATCACACACGTTATCTGAGCTACGTGGCTGAGTGGCATGCGTATCCGCAGGAGACAATGACCCACTATTGCCGACGTTTCCAGGAGTCGATGCTACCCTATATTCCTCAGTATCTGCAGAGTCCAGAGCTACAGGCATTAGTTATTCTTAGGAACGGATTGCCTATTCAGATCCGGCAGTACGTTCCTGAACCTATGCTCGGTTTGTCAGTTGGACACATGATTGAGGCTATTTTGGGAGTCGAGGCTAACATTCACGATATGCCAGCCCCGGATTTGGCAGAGGCTCAGCAGGCGCCAGTTGATGACGCCGGGATGGGAGAGCCGATGTATGAGGTGGGACCAGTATTTCCTGAGGATCCGATCCCCGCCGTCCCGGTACAGGAGGTGCCTCACCAGGAGGCTGAGGCTGATATGGCAGATGACGAGTACGACCCCGACGACCTCATCATTATGCCGGAGGACCCACCGGAGGATCCCCCGATTATTGATATATCGAGTGATGATGAGGACGATGAGGAGCCCGATGAGGAGCCAGATCCTGAGTTAGAGCACGCAGGCTGGTTGGTTGAGGAGGAGGAGTTCGATGAGGATCCCGAGGAGATTCCGCTGTCCGACGGAGAGGGAGAGTCCGACTCCGATGCGTCATCCGTCGTCACCATTGAGCACATCGACTAGGATGACCATGTATATGTATTTTGATGCTAGATTATGTTGTACTAGCTTATTCTTTTCGATGATAGGCTTGTACGTATGTATGATGGTAAAGTGGTAGACACTTCCATCCAAATATTTTGACCATGTATGTACATGATGTATAGGATATGTATTTACTAGGCTGTAAAAAGATGAAATTTGTACAAATACAAAAAGCCGTTCAAGAATGGAAATATATGTTACGATGTGGTTATGCAAATCATGATATGTTATGTATGATTATGAAAGTTATGTTATAATTAGTATCCGATGTGATACGAACATGCTATTATGTTATGATATGATAAATATGATGATATGGCTATAATCAAGTACGATTATTATGGCACAACGTATTGTGGTACAATATGATATAATTTACATGAAAGAAGAGATATTGAAAATATGGTAATATCTTTTCTTATAATTTTTATAGGAATTGGAAATGGTGCGTACACGTAAGACAGTACCAGTTAACCCTCCTGAGCCTGATATCGCGACTGTGGTAGCAAATTTACAACGGCAATTGCTGGAGCAGCAACGCGAGACGGATAGACTGCGAGAGCAGTTGGCTCAGATAAATGATAGACCGCGTGTGGATGAAGTTCCCCCGCATCATGATAGAGTACCCCCGGTAGCACCGCAGGTACCCGAAGTACAACCAGAAGTCCGACAGGAAGTTCCGTTAGCACCAGTTGGGATTCCAGCGAATCTACCACCAGTACGGGAAGATTTGCTTTATGAGAGATTCAGGCGGATGAAGGCGCCGGAATTTGAAGGAATAATGGATCCGATCGCCGCTGACAATTGGCTGATAGACATCCAAGTTATATTGGATTTCATGAGGCTTTCGGAGCAAGAGAAGGTTCTTTGCGCTTCCTTTGCTCTGAAAAAGGATGCACGGCACTGGTGGATGACCGTTCAGATACGGCGAGACGTTGCGACCATGAGCTGGCAGGATTTTGTCATGGAGTTTCGCAACATGTTTTATAATAGGGAGATCTTAGCAGCCCAGCAGGATGAGTTCTCCAATCTGAAGCAAGGATCAATGACTGTTATGGAAGCAGTCAAGAAGTTTGAGCAGTTAGCATGGCTATGCCCTGAGTTGGTACCCAACGAGACCGAGAAGGTTAGACGAATGATGAAAATGTTTCGTACCGACATTTCCAAGCAAGTGAGTGCTGGCAGTAGCCCACCTACACTGGTATCCGACTGCGTAAGCCGAGCAATAAGAGCAGAGTACTGGATCAACCAGGATAGGGAGGCTAGGGCTCAGATTTTTAAGGCAAGGAAAGAGGAGAAGGCCGTGGTTAAGCCGATGCAGCCCCGCCAAGGTACGGAGTCGAACCAGAAAGGTCAGATAAGCAGCCCTGGCCAAGGCTCCAAACAATTTGGGAAGTTTAAAAGGAAAGGAAATTTCCCTGGCCAAGGACCTCAGAAGAATTTCCCTCAGAAGAGGATTTCCCGAGGAAATGAGGAAACCGTGCTGAGTTTCCGGTGTGCGCAAAATGTGGAAAGAAACACCCGGGAATGTGCAGATTGGGATCTAATGCTTGTTTCCTTTGCGGCAAGGAAGGGCATTTTGCGAGGAACTGCACCTTAAACAACCAAGGCCAGAACCTTTCTTATCCCAGCCGGAACCCTAACAGCCAACTCCATGCAGTTCAAGCAAGGCTGGAAGGACCCTCGATCACTCAGGGAAGATTAGAGGCTCCTGAACCCCAGGCCAGAATCTACGCTTACACAAAGGGAGATGCAGAAGCAGGGACTTCGCATGTGGTGACAGGTCAGGTTTCTATCGCCACTTATGATGCTGTTGCTTTATTTGATTCTGGTGCTACGCATTCTTTTGTATCTCTGGAGTTCGTCCAGAAGTTAGGAAGAGGGATGGATGTTTTGAAGCAGCCTTTCAAAACCTTCTTGCCATCAGGCGAAACCTTGTGGTCCAACTTTTGGATTCGCAACACTTCTGTCATTCTCTGTAATAGAGAATTGTTTGTAGATCTCATCGCGATTAAGCTTCAAGATTTCGATGTGATCTTAGGGATGGACTTCTTGGGAAAATACAATGCCCGGATTGACTGCCGAAAACGTTACGTTGCGTTTCATCCCTGTGGCGAGGAAGAGTTTATCTTCTATGGACAGACTCACCATCCAGCAACCCGACTGATTTCTGCAATGAAGGCGTGGAGAATGTTAGCTAATGGTTGTCAAGGATATTTAGCTAACATGGTGGACAAAGATCGGGAAATAGAGTTGACACCGAAAGATATCTCCATTATAAGGGAATATGTGGATGTCTTCCCGGAGGAGCTACCAGGACTTCCGCCGGAGCGTGAAATATCGTTCGAGATCGAGTTGTTACCTGGAACCGCACCGATATCGAAAGCACCCTATCGAATGGCACCTGCCGAGCTTAGGGAACTCCAAGTGCAGTTACAGGAACTTCTTGACAAGGGTTTCATCCGACAAAGCTACTCTCCATGGGGAGCGCCAGTGTTGTTTGTAAAGAAGAAGGATGGATCTTTGCGTATGTGTATCGACTACCGGGAGCTAAACAAGGTAACGATCAAGAACAAGTATCCTCTTCCGAGGATTGATGATCTGTTTGATCAGCTCAGAGGAGCGGTAGTATTTTCGAAGGTCGATCTGCGTTCAGGTTATCATCAGCTTAGGATCAAGGAGTCCGATATCTCTAAGACAGCCTTTCGAACTCGTTATGGGCATTATGAGTTTTTGGTTATGCCTTTTGGATTAACCAATGCCCCAGCTGCATTCATGGACCTTATGAATCGAGTATTTAAGGAATACCTGGATAAGTTCGTCATTGTTTTTATTGACGATATTTTGATCTATTCAAGGTCCAACGAAGAACACGAGCATCACCTTAGGCTGGTGATGGAAATTTTGAGACGGAATCAGCTGTATGCCAAATTCACAAAGTGTGAATTTTGGCTAGAAAAAGTGCATTTCTTGGGCCATGTAGTGCTAAAGGAAGGGATTTCTGTGGACCCTGCAAAGGTGGAAGCAGTCAGTATGTGGTCAGCACCCAAGAATGTCACGGAAATAAGGAGCTTTCTTGGACTAGCAGGATATTATCGACGGTTTGTTGAAGGATTCTCCAAGATTGCTGCACCCCTTACCGCCCTTACCAGAAAAGGGAAGAGTTTTGAATGGACTCAGAAATGTGAGGAAAATTTCCAGGAGCTCAAGAGGAGGCTAACCAGTGCACCTGTGCTAATAATTCCTGATGTAGATGCTGGGAATTTCGTCATCTACAGCGATGCCTCGAAAAGCGGCTTAGGAGCTGTGCTGATGCAGAGCGGGAAAGTAGTGGCTTACGCATCCCGTCAGCTGAAAACTCATGAAAGAAATTATCCCACTCATGATTTGGAGCTCGCAGCGGTAGTTTTCGCTCTCAAAATTTGGAGGCACTATTTGTACGGAAACAAATGTGCAATCTATACTGACCATCAGAGTCTCAAGTACATCTTCACGCAGAAGGAGCTCAACATGAGACAGCGCAGATGGCTAGAGCTCGTAAAAGATTATGATTGCGAGATCCTTTACCACCCAGGCAAGGCGAATAAAGTAGCAGACGCCTTAAGTAGGAAATCTGTAGGCATGTTGATGTCTATTGAAGCATTTCCTAAGCCTTTACAAAGGGAGATTTCTGAGTTTAATTTGGAGATTTTGATGGGAAAATTATCTTCTCTGACTATTCAGTCCGATTTGTTGGAATCCATCAAGTCACACCAAGAAAAGGATTCCTTTTTGCTGAAAACTCAACTGTTTGGCAGAAAAAGTGATGAGTTCAAAACCTCTACAGATGGCGTCATCTACTTCAAGGAGAGGATTTGCGTTCCCAACTTCGAGGTCTTGAAGAATCAGATTTTGTCCGAAGCACATATGACACCGTACTCAGTACATCCAGGAGCTTCCAAGATGTACAAAGACCTTCGCGAGAATTATTGGTGGCCCAGTATGAAGAATGAGATAGCTGAATTCGTGTCGAAATGCCTAACTTGTCAGAAAGTTAAGGCTGAACACCGACATCCTGGTGGAGAACTGCAAAAGATAGAGCTTCCTGAATGGAAATGGGAGCAGATTACTATGGATTTCATAGTAGGATTACCCAGGACGTCAAGTGGGAATGACATGATTTGGGTTATCGTGGATAGATTAACCAAATCAGCCCACTTTATTGCCATTAAGGCCACCTTTTCAGTGGAAAAATTAGCTGAGATCTTCGTTTTTCAGATCGTCAGATTTCATGGAGTTCCAAAGTCGATCATTTCAGATCGTGATGGACGATTCACCTCTCGATTTTGGAGCAGTGTTCACAACGCTATGGGGACGAAATTGAAGTTCAGTACGGCATTTCATCCCCAAACAGACGGTCAGTCAGAGTGAACTATCCAGACACTGGAGGACATGCTGAGGTCATGTGTATTAGATTTCAAGGGCAATTGGGACCAGAAGCTGCCTTTGATCGAATTCTCCTATAACAACAGCTATCATGCTTCAATTGGTATGGCTCCATTCGAAGCATTGTATGGAAGGAAATGTCGATCTCCTATCCATTGGCAGGAAGTTGGTCAGAAACAGCTGCAAACCACAGACTTCATCCGAAAGACCTCCGAGGATATCAAGAAGATCAGGCAAAGGCTCGACATAGCTTTTAGCAGACAGAAAAGCTATGCCGATAAGCGTAGGAGGCCTTTAGAATTTCAAGTTGGTGATGCTGTTTCATCAAGATTGCTCCCATGAAAGGAGTAATGCGGTTTGGGAAGAAAGGAAGCTAAGTCCAAGATATACGGGACCATTTGAGATCCTT
>CM046362.1:16049455-16085232 GCA_025413025.1 Ficus hispida | reverse complement strand
ATAATACCTGATTTTCTTATGTCTGAACGATTCTATGTATAAATGTACATTGAACCGTAAAGGTATTTATGGAAAAAGCCCAGTTAAGGGTTTTTAATTATGTTTTGTGAGTTTTATGACTTTATAAGACTCAAAAATGGTTATGTATTTAAGAAAATGACCTTTTTAGGTAATATGGAGCAAAATCTTGAAATTTTGTAAAAAGTCAAAGTTTGACCAAAAACCGTCGCGGTTGACCAAAAGTCAACTGTTGACCATGGAAGTCAAAACTTGACAAAAAGGTCCCTAATTGACAAGAAAGTCGATGGTTGACCCGAAAAGTTTAAGAAATGACTTTATGTTTAGATATTGATCTGTATAAATTGCACCGGGTAAACCCGTGCCTTTTTGCAGATAAAAAGTTATGTTTAAGACATGAGAACCACCTTAGAAAATCAAGCACATTAAGTTGAAGCTTAGGGCAAAAGAGTTTGACGAACTAAGAAAAATTTCATACCGTCCAGTATTACACGGATGAATTTTGGACTGCAGTTCGGTAAACCAATACTGTGCATAAGTGAATCCAGTATTGAAAATACCTGTGGTAACTTAAATATGGACTGCTTATTAGCAAAAGAGCCAAACAAGCTTAGACTTTGGCTTACCTCATGTAACTTTTTGATTATTACATCATTAGTTGAATTAAGGAAAATGGAAGAAATGAGTTGTCTTCCACCACCCTTAATGGCCGGCCACATACCCCCCTCCAATGTCCAATTTTCTGATTTTTTGAGGGCTAAAGTGTGCAAATATGAGAAGTTTCCAACCTCTATAAATAGGGGTGGCCTTTGTTCACAATTAAAGAGAAAACTTAGCCAAACTCTTGCATTTTTTCTTCACACAAATCCGGACTTAAGGGAGAAGAGAAAGGCAAGAAAAATTTGCAAAACTTAGAGTGTGGAGGGCTTAGAGTGGTCGGATTCAAGGTGGGAACCAAGCCAAAAAGTTGGGAAAAATTTTAGAACCCATTTCCCTAGCAAGGCCGGTTCTAGGGGGGGGAGGAACCAAGCTAGGAGGCAGCCGGATTTTGGTGTTAGAGGCAGCCAACTTTGTGTCTTTTGGTGGCTGAACTTTGGGTAAGAAAGGCAGCAAGTTGACACTTGCTATTCACCAAAACAGCCGGTGATTTAGGAGGAGGAAGGAAGCCGAATCTTAGCTCCCCGAGCCTAACCGAGTAAGGTAAAATCCTAACCGATTCAAGTTTCATTTAAATTTCATATGGTGAAATTTAAATGTATTTAAGCTATGGTTTGTAAGGGTTTAAGCCCACTTTTAAATTCTGCTCTAGTTGGTAAATTATGTGCATGTGCTTGATTTGTTTAAGCCTAGGGTTTGGTGGTTCATTTTTGTGCATATTGTGCTTGTTAAGTGTTTGATTGAATGCTTAGGGTTTTGTAGGATTATGATTTACGTTTAATTTGGCTTGCATGTTGAAAGTTGAACGTTAGAAACGTTATGCATGTCTGATTTAGGCTCCCGATGAGTTCGGTTGAGGTAGGGTGGACGTTTTAGGACGAACACGAAATTTTAAACCGAAAACTGTCAACTCGGGTGGAAACTGACCAGTTTCGGGAAAAATAGTTTTTGAGGCCCTTAGAGGCCGAATCAGGGGAAACTCAAAACATGAAAGTTTTTAAGTAGAGTTTTTCCTAGAGGACAACGCGGACCGTTTTGTAAAATGAGGCTCCAATGGCCTTGGTTTTTACCAAAACCCGTGCCTTAGTGCCCAGGACCCGTGCCTTATGTGCCCAGGACCCGTGTACGGCCGGGACTTGTTCCACGGGATTTTTGACCACGAAAACGTCCGAACTGGGTTTTGCCCAAAACACGAAAGTTGTAGAACTTTTCGATGTCTAAAACTTTTGTGAAGACAAGTTTTTCAGAATCAGTCTTGATTTTAAGATGAAAATGGATTTCGGAAAACTGTACAGGGATTATGGAAAACTCTGTACAGGATTTTTAAATTGACACAGAAAAAGTGTAATTTCACAATTTCACTGTAAATTGACATTGTGAAACTGTTCCAAAGGCAGTTTCTAATAGTCAATAATTTTATAAATCTCAGTTTAAGATTTTCAGTTTTAAAGTTTAACAAAAAGGATTTTTAAACCAAAGATAGGGATTTCTGTTCTAAAAATGAGATTTTACAATCAAAGTTACCAAAGTGACCGATTAGGATAACGTAAAAATAAGTAAGGGCTTATAACTAAGGTTATGAAAGAATGTTGGTTATCTACCAACAGTTCTAACCCTTACTTTTATTTTATCTCAGAACGTTTTACGCGGAAGTGTCCCGGCGGAAATTGACTCCACTTTGGACACAGCTTTTACAGTCAAAGTAAGTACAACTCCGCCTGCAGCATAGGCTTATTATGAATACTTGTATAAGTATGTTTGCTATTTGTGAGTGTTACACGCTATATGATAAGTGCTATAGAATATCCTAGGAATGCTATGATTTTATATGAATAATAAGTGTTATGATTTTATGAATGTATGTTATGATGAATGGAATGTCAAGTATGCTATGATGTATAGGAGCATGATTAGGGTTAAGATATGTTAAGTTTAATTGAGTGAAACATCATGATGCATGTTCACTAATTAACAAAAGAAAGATTAAGCTATGACGGCAAGCAAGCTTGCCTGTGTCGTACCGACCCGCGTTAGGTCGGGTTGAGCTATGGCAAGAGTAAGTCCATGGAGCGCGCCCGGTACGAACACTTATGATATGGGGCCCATAAGTAAAAGTAAGGTTAAGTTAAGAAAGTTATGAAGAGATAAGAGAGCATAAGGAAGCATAAACGGATCATGCATACGATATGTCAAGTTATGTTATGAAATGTTATGCCATGTTATGATGAAGAAAGGTTATGAAATGGTATGCTATGTTATGGTATACAATGTTATGTTAGGTTAGATTATGCTGTGTTTTTAATATTGCGGTATTAATAGTTGTACTTGCTGAGCTTTCGCTCACTGTCTTACGTCTATGCTGTAGGTAAGCAACCTGCCAGTAATCAATGATACAAGATGGAAGGCGAGGTGTGCTGGACTGTGAAATGTGGGAATAATGCCGCCACACGTTTTGTTTATTATGTAAATATTTTACAAGCTTTGCTTATACCTACACAACGTTTTAATTATTCAGTATAATTATCTACGTAGGTGCGTATATATATTTATACGGCTTAAAAAAAAAAAAAAAAAAAAAAATTTCCGCTGTTTTACGTATAAGTACGTAAGTACGTAAGTATGTATGTATGTATGTACGGTAACGGCCTGTGCTAGGCGGGTCGTTACAGAGTTGGTATCAGAGCGGTTTCCTGCGACTAAATTTCACAGTCAGCCTGCCATCGCCGCCATCATTGTAAGTTATAATTTTATTTTCATATGTTAATATGAATTATGCGCTTATGTATGATTAGATTACGATTATGGACCCGGCACCTGTAGAGGAGGACCGGCGCGCGATTTCAGCATTTTATGAGTCACGGCCCCTTCTATTTGACGGCACCACCCGAACGGTAGCCTTATCAGTTTGGCTATACGATCTGGAGGGGATTTTCCTCCTTTGCCACATAGAGGCACATCTACATGTTTCATTGGCCAGTCGATGTTTGGCAGCCGATGCACGGTTATGGTGGATGACGATCGGCGAGGGGACCCTACCGGACCGTACGTGGGCACATTTTCGTGTCTGCATGACTAACCGCTACGGACCAGTGCTGGACGATGGGGCGGATGAGCATTATCGAGATCCCAATATTTATCGGGAGATGCAGCACGAGCGATATTACATTATGGCCAATTACTGGCGAGCGTACCCCCACGAGCCGATGGACCATTACTGTCGGAGGTTCCAGCAGGCTATGTTGCCTCTCATCCCCATGGACATACCCAACCCAGGATTACGATCTTTAGTGGTCCTGCGGAACGGACTACCTGCACAGATCCGTCAGCACACGCCTATACCGACGCAGCATATGACAGTGGCCCATATGATCGAGTTCATTTTAGCTGCGGAGATTCTCGTACAGGATCCACAGGCCGATGCCCATGGAGTGGAGCCTGAGATACCAGGCGACGACGCCGAGATGCCCGAGCCGGTTTACGAGCCGGAGCCGATATATGAGCCAGAGCCTGTTTATGAGCCCGGCCCAGCTGACCCGGAGGACCCGATACCCGTCGACCCGATTCAGGAGGCCGATGATGAGGGGTATGATGCTGATGAGGATTTGGATGCTCCCGAGGACCCTCCGATCATCGTTATATCTAGCGATGACGAGGATGATGAGGAGGAGCCTAATCATGAGCTAGGTTTCGGAGGATGGCTCGATGAGGGCGATGATTTTGAGGAGGATCCCGAGGAGATCCCAGACGATGACGGAGAGGACGACTCTGATGTCTCAGTTGTTACGGTAGCAGAGTCAGATTAGGCTCAGATCACGTGTATATGTATATGTTTTGAGACTGATGTACTAGCTTATTTTATTTTGACGATAGGCTTGTACCTATGTATGATGGTAAAGTGGTAGACACTTCCATCTTAAATTTTTGATGATGTAGATACGATGTAAAGAAATCTTTTGACAATGTAAATATGATGTAAAGACAATGTAATTACAAGTAAAGTAAATATGATGTACTTTTTGTATATATTATAAAAAGGCAGTTAAATGTGAGATGTATGGAATCTCAATTATGCATGATATGATATGATATGATAAGTATGTACGATTATGGTATGACAATATTGTGACATATTGCATATTGTTACAATATGTTAAAATATGAATGCAAAGAAAGGATAATAATATCTTTACTGATGATTTAAATAGGAAGATTAAGATGGTTCGAGCGCAAGGTGCACCAGTGAATCCACCTGCGCCGGATCTAGCGACCGTTGTAGCCAATTTACAACGGCAATTGTTAGAACAGCAACAAGAGACAAACCAGCTGAGAGAGCAGCTAGCTCAGTTACACCAGAGACCCCAGGTCAACGAGGTTCCCTTACCCGCGAGCAAGCACCTCCAGTGGCACCTCCAGTGCCCAATGTTCCGCGACATGCTGAGGTACCAGTAGCACCTGCTGGGGTACCGGCAGATCCACCTCCGGCAAGAGAGGATTTGTTATATGAGAGGTTTAGGCGGATGAAAGCGCCTGAATTTGAGGGAACAACAGACCCAATAGCCGCAGATAACTGGTTGATAGACATCCAAGTTATCTTGGATTTTATGCGGCTCACCGAACAGGAAAAGGTTCTATGCGCCTCGTTTGCCCTTAAGAAGGACGCAAGACACTGGTGGATAACCGTTCAGATGCGTCGAAACGTCATGGCAATGAGTTGGCAAGAATTTGTGACTGAGTTTCGTAGTATGTACTACAACAGAGATATCCTTGCCACTCAACAGGATGAATTCACCAGTTTTAAGCAAGGGTCTATGACAGTGATTGAAGCCGTCAAGAGGTTTGAACAGTTAGCACGCTTGTGCCCGGAGCTGGTACCGAGTGAAACGGAAAAAGTCCGGAGAATGATGAAAATGTTCCGGACAGACATAGCCAAGCAGGTTAGTGCCGGAAGCGACCCACCTACCCTGGTGTCCGACTGCGTAAGCAGGGCGATAAGGGCAGAATATTGGATTAACCAGGACAAGGAAGCAAGGGCGCAGTTTTTCAAAGCCAAGAAGGAAGAAAAGGCCGTTACTAAGCAGACCCAGCCCCGTCAGAGTACTGAGACGAATCAGAAAGGCCCAAACAATAACCCTGCTCAAGGTTCCAAACAGTTTGGGAGGAACAAGAGGAAAGGAAATTTCTCGGGACAGGGCCAGCAACAAAATTTTCCTCAAAAGAAGAACAACAAGGGAACTGAGGGGAATAACTCTGACTTCTCGGTATGTACGAAGTGCGGGAGAAAACATCCGGGCGTCTGCAGAATGGGGACCAACGCATGCTACCTATGCGGAAAGGAGGGACATTTTGCAAAAAATTGCCACATGAACAATCAAGGCCAGAATCCTCCGCACCAAAATAGGAACACAAGCAGTCAGCTTCATGCAGCCCAGGTCAGACTAGAAGGACCTTCCATTGTCCAAGGTAGATTGGAAGCTCCTGAGCCTCAAGCTCGAATCTACGCCTACACAAGGGGTGATGCGGAAGCAGGCACTTCACATGTGGTGACAGGTCAGATCTCTATCACCATTTATGAAGCAATTGCCCTGTTTGATTCTGGTGCCACACATTCATTTATATCAGTGGAGTTCGCCCAGAAATTAGGAAGAGGTGTGGATAGATTAAGACAACCTTTTAAGACCTCCTTGCCATCCGGAGAGGTTTTGTGGTCCAATTATTGGATACGAAATACCTCCGTGATTATTTGTGGCAGAGAACTGTACGTAGATCTCATCGCAATCAAGATACAGGATTTCGATGTGATCTTAGGTATGGATTTCCTTAGCAAGTACAACGCTAAGATCGACTGTCGAAGGCGTTGTGTGATTTTCAACCCATATAGCGAGGAAGAGTTCAGTTTCTACGGACAAGCTCGGAACTCAACAACCAAACTGGTTTCAGCTATGAAAGCTTGGAAGATGTTAGCTAATGGCTGTCAAGGGTATTTAGCTAACATGGTGGACAAAGAGCAGGAAATGAAGCTAACACCGGAAGATGTACCTGTTATCAGGGAGTATGTGGATATCTTTCCGGAAGAGTTACCAGGGCTTCCACCGGAACGCGAAATTTCTTTCGAAATTGAGCTAATGCCCGGAACTGCTCCTGTATCGAAGGCGCCTTACCGTATGGCACCTGCTGAGCTTAGGGAACTCCAAGTACAACTGCAAGAAATGCTAGATAAAGGATTCATCCGACAGAGCTACTCTCCGTGGGGAGCACCTGTGCTATTTGTGAAAAAGAAAGATGGATCTTTACGTATGTGCATCGATTATCGCGAGCTGAACAAGATCACCATCAAGAACAAGTATCCTCTTCCGAGGATTGACGATTTGTTCGATCAACTCAGAGGAGCGAGAGTGTTTTCGAAAGTCGATCTACGATCTGGCTATCATCAGCTCAGAATCAGAGATTCAGATATCTCCAAAACGGCTTTTCGGACACGCTACGGACATTATGAATTTCTGGTTATGCCTTTTGGGCTAACCAATGCTCCAGCTGCTTTCATGGACCTGATGAACCGAGTGTTCAAGGAATATCTGGACATGTTCGTGATTGTCTTCATCGACGACATCCTAATCTATTCAAGGTCCCAGGAAGAGCACATACAACATCTTAGAATGGTGATGGAAATGTTGCGACGACATCAGCTCTACGCAAAGTTCACTAAATGTGAATTTTGGTTGGAGAAGGTGCATTTCTTAGGCCACGTGGTGTCACAAGAAGGGATTTCTGTGGACCCAGCTAAAGTGGAAGCAGTTAGCTTATGGCCAAGGCCTAAGAGCGTAACGGAAATAAGGAGTTTCCTCGGATTAGCCGGTTATTATCGCCGCTTTGTTGAGGATTTTCTAAGATAGCAGCCCCTCTCACGACCCTTACGCGCAAAGGAAGAAGTACGAATGGACTTCTAAATGCGAAGAGAATTTCCAAGAGCTTAAGAGGAAGCTGACAAGTGCGCCTGTCTTGATTATTCCAGATGTCGAAGCAGGAAATTTCGTGATCTACAGCGATGCTTCTAAGACGGGACTAGGAGCAGTCCTAATGCAGCAAGGCAAAGTGGTTGCGTATGCTTCTCGACAACTGAAGGATCACGAGAAGAATTACCCGACGCACGATCTAGAGCTCGCTGCGGTGGTGTTCGCATTGAAGATCTGGAGGCACTACCTGTATGGGAATAGATGTGAGATTTTCACAGATCATCAAAGTCTCAAATACATCTTTACCCAGAAGGAGCTCAATATGAGGCAGCGAAGATGGCTTGAACTCGTAAAGGACTACGACTGCGAGATCCTCTACCATCCTGGCAAGGCAAACAAAGTAGCAGATGCCTTAAGCAGGAAGTCATCTGGCATGCTGATGTCCTTGGTACTGCTGCCCAAGCCGCTTCAAAAGGAAATCTCTGACTTCAACCTTGAGATGATAACGGGAAAGTTATCCGCTTTAACCCTCCAGTCCAATTTAATGGAGTCCATCAAGAACCTTCAAGGAAGGATTCTCAGTTGATCAAGGCACAACTCTTTGGCGGGAAAAATAAGGAGTTTAGAACCTCTGCAGATGGCATGATCTACTTCAAAGAAAGGATCTGCATTCCTGATTTCAAGTTTTTGAAGGATCAGATACTAGCAGAGGCGCACATGACACCGTATTCAGTACATCCCGGAGCCTCTAAGATGTACAAGGATCTCCGAGAGAACTACTGGTGGCCAAATATGAAGAATCAGATAGCGAAGTTCGTATCCAAATGCTTGACTTGTCAGAAAGTTAAGGCAGAACACCGACATCCTGGAGGAGAATTGCAGAAAATAGAGCTTCCCGAATGGAAATGGGAGCAAATTACCATGGATTTTGTCGTGGGACTGCCAAGAACTTCAAGTGGGAATGACACGATTTGGGTTATTGTCGACCGATTAACCAAATCTGCCCACTTTATCGCTATCAAAGCCACTTATTCAGTGGAGAAGTTGGCCGAAGTCTATGTATCCCAGGTCGTTCGACTGCATGGTGTACCAAAATCGATCATCTCGGATCGAGACGGACGTTTCACTTCCCGATTTTGGGCAAGCGTACACAATGCTATGGGATCGAAACTGAAGTTCAGTACGGCTTTTCACCCCCAAACCGACGGTCAGTCAGAACGGACTATCCAAACACTAGAAGATATGCTAAGATCTTGTGTTCTGGATTTTCAAGGAAACTGGGATCAGAAGCTGTCTTTGATTGAATTTTCTTACAACAACAGTTATCATGCTTCGATTGGTATGGCTCCGTTCGAAGCACTATATGGAAGAAAATGTCGATCTCCTATTCACTGGCAAGAAGTTGGACAAAAGCAGCTTCAGACTACAGATTTCATCAGAAAGACTTCTGACGATATCAAAAAGATTAAGCAAAGGCTTGATATAGCTTTCAGTCGTCAGAAAAGCTATGCTGACAAGCGAAGAAGGCCTTTGGAATTTCAAACCGGAGATGCAGTCTTTATCAAGATAGCCCCTATGAAGGGAGTAATGAGATTTGGAAAGAAAGGGAAGCTTAGTCCAAGGTATACTGGACCTTTTGAAATCCTAGAGAGGATTGGAAAAGTAGCATACAAGCTTGCCCTGCCGCCAGAGTTAGCATCTATGCATAACGTCTTCCATGTATCGATGCTCAAGAAGTATGTACCAGATCCTTCACATGTTCTCAGTCAAGAACCGGTAGAGGTTCAAACAGACTTGACCTATGAAGAGAAGCCGGTACGAATCTAGATCGAGAAGAGAAGGTTCTGAGAAATAAGACAATTCCCATGGTAAAGGTTTTATGGCGAAATCATAAAGTAGAAGAAGCCACTTGGGAATTAGAAAATGAAATGAGAAAGAACTACCCCGAATTGTTCTAATTTTCGAGGACGAAAATCTTTAAGGAGGGTAGATTGTAATACCTGATTTTCTTATGTCTGAACGATTCTATGTATAAATGTACATTGAACCGTAAAGGTATTTATGGAAAAAGCCCAGTTAAGGGTTTTTAATTATGTTTTGTGAGTTTTATGACTTTATAAGACTCAAAAATGGTTATGTATTTAAGAAAATGACCTTTTTAGGTAATATGGAGCAAAATCTTGAAATTTTGTAAAAAGTCAAAGTTTGACCAAAAACCGTCGCGGTTGACCAAAAGTCAACTGTTGACCATGGAAGTCAAAACTTGACAAAAAGGTCCCTAATTGACAAGAAAGTCGATGGTTGACCCGAAAAGTTTAAGAAATGACTTTATGTTTAGATATTGATCTGTATAAATTGCACCGGGTAAACCCGTGCCTTTTTGCAGATAAAAAGTTATGTTTAAGACATGAGAACCACCTTAGAAAATCAAGCACATTAAGTTGAAGCTTAGGGCAAAAGAGTTTGACGAACTAAGAAAAATTTCATACCGTCCAGTATTACACGGATGAATTTTGGACTGCAGTTCGGTAAACCAATACTGTGCATAAGTGAATCCAGTATTGAAAATACCTGTGGTAACTTAAATATGGACTGCTTATTAGCAAAAGAGCCAAACAAGCTTAGACTTTGGCTTACCTCATGTAACTTTTTGATTATTACATCATTAGTTGAATTAAGGAAAATGGAAGAAATGAGTTGTCTTCCACCACCCTTAATGGCCGGCCACATACCCCCCTCCAATGTCCAATTTTCTGATTTTTTGAGGCAAAGTGTGCAATATGAGAAGTTTCCAACCTCTATAAATAGGGGTGGCCTTTGTTCACAATTAAAGAGAAAACTTAGCCAAACTCTTGCATTTTTCTTCACAAAATCCGGACTTAAGGGAGAAGAGAAAGGCAAGAAAAATTTGCAAAACTTAGAGTGTGGAGGGCTTAGAGTGGTCGGATTCAAGGTGGGAACCAAGCCAAAAAGTTGGGAAAAATTTTAGAACCCATTTCCCTAGCAAGGCCGGTTCTAGGGGGGGGAGGAACCAAGCTAGGAGGCAGCCGGATTTTGGTGTTAGAGGCAGCCAACTTTGTGTCTTTTGGTGGCTGAACTTTGGGTAAGAAAGGCAGCAAGTTGACACTTGCTATTCACCAAAACAGCCGGTGATTTAGGAGGAGGAAGGAAGCCGAATCTTAGCTCCCCGAGCCTAACCGAGTAAGGTAAAATCCTAACCGATTCAAGTTTCATTTAAATTTCATATGGTGAAATTTAAATGTATTTAAGCTATGGTTTGTAAGGGTTTAAGCCCACTTTTAAATTCTGCTCTAGTTGGTAAATTATGTGCATGTGCTTGATTTGTTTAAGCCTAGGGTTTGGTGGTTCATTTTTGTGCATATTGTGCTTGTTAAGTGTTTGATTGAATGCTTAGGGTTTTGTAGGATTATGATTTACGTTTAATTTGGCTTGCATGTTGAAAGTTGAACGTTAGAAACGTTATGCATGTCTGATTTAGGCTCCCGATGAGTTCGGTTGAGGTAGGGTGGACGTTTTAGGACGAACACGAAATTTTAAACCGAAAACTGTCAACTCGGGTGGAAACTGACCAGTTTCGGGAAAAATAGTTTTTGAGGCCCTTAGAGGCCGAATCAGGGGAAACTCAAAACATGAAAGTTTTTAAGTAGAGTTTTTCCTAGAGGACAACGCGGACCGTTTTGTAAAATGAGGCTCCAATGGCCTTGGTTTTTACCAAAACCCGTGCCTTAGTGCCCAGGACCCGTGCCTTATGTGCCCAGGACCCGTGTACGGCCGGGACTTGTTCCACGGGATTTTTGACCACGAAAACGTCCGAACTGGGTTTTGCCCAAAACACGAAAGTTGTAGAACTTTTCGATGTCTAAAACTTTCGTGAAGACAAGTTTTTCAGAATCAGTCTTGATTTTAAGATGAAAATGGATTTCGGAAAACTGTACAGGGATTATGGAAAACTCTGTACAGGATTTTTAAATTGACACAGAAAAAGTGTAATTTCACAATTTCACTGTAAATTGACATTGTGAAACTGTTCCAAAGGCAGTTTCTAATAGTCAATAATTTTATAAATCTCAGTTTAAGATTTTCAGTTTTAAAGTTTAACAAAAAGGATTTTTAAACCAAAGATAGGGATTTCTGTTCTAAAAATGAGATTTTACAACCAAAGTTACCAAAGTGACCGATTAGGATAACGTAAAAATAAGTAAGGGCTTATAACTAAGGTTATGAAAGAATGTTGGTTATCTACCAACAGTTCTAACCCTTACTTTTATTTTATCTCAGAACGTTTTACGCGGAAGTGTCCCGGCGGAAATTGACTCCACTTTGGACACAGCTTTTACAGTCAAAGTAAGTACAACTCCGCCTGCAGCATAGGCTTATTATGAATACTTGTATAAGTATGTTTGCTATTTGTGAGTGTTACACGCTATATGATAAGTGCTATAGAATATCCTAGGAATGCTATGATTTTATATGAATAATAAGTGTTATGATTTTATGAATGTATGTTATGATGAATGGAATGTCAAGTATGCTATGATGTATAGGAGCATGATTAGGGTTAAGATATGTTAAGTTTAATTGAGTGAAACATCATGATGCATGTTCACTAATTAACAAAAGAAAGATTAAGCTATGACGGCAAGCAAGCTTGCCTGTGTCGTACCGACCCGCGTTAGGTCGGGTTGAGCTATGGCAAGAGTAAGTCCATGGAGCGCGCCCGGTACGAACACTTATGATATGGGGCCCATAAGTAAAAGTAAGGTTAAGTTAAGAAAGTTATGAAGAGATAAGAGAGCATAAGGAAGCATAAACGGATCATGCATACGATATGTCAAGTTATGTTATGAAATGTTATGCCATGTTATGATGAAGAAAGGTTATGAAATGGTATGCTATGTTATGGTATACAATGTTATGTTAGGTTAGATTATGCTGTGTTTTTAATATTGCGGTATTAATAGTTGTACTTGCTGAGCTTTCGCTCACTGTCTTACGTCTATGCTGTAGGTAAGCAACCTGCCAGTAATCAATGATACAAGATGGAAGGCGAGGTGTGCTGGACTGTGAAATGTGGGAATAATGCCGCCACACGTTTTGTTTATTATGTAAATATTTTACAAGCTTTGCTTATACCTACACAACGTTTTAATTATTCAGTATAATTATCTACGTAGGTGCGTATATATATTTATACGGCTTAAAAAAAAAAAAAAAAAAAAAAAATTTCCGCTGTTTTACGTATAAGTACGTAAGTACGTAAGTATGTATGTATGTATGTACGGTAACGGCCTGTGCTAGGCGGGTCGTTACAGTATGCTAGCTAATTTGCAAGAATTATATGCCCCTAATAGGTTCGGTTATGAACTAGAACATGGATTTAGGTCAAATGGCAAAATTGGTGTAATTATGCATGATTTAATTTTCTGCAAACCGTAATTTTTGGGGAAAGAATAATGGCTTGCATGAATGAGTTTTAATTTGTGTTTAAAAAGAAATCGACGTTAGAAAGGCACTGTATGATTGACTTAGGCTCCCGCTGAGTTCGGTTGAGGTAGTGTGCTCGTTTTAGGACCAAATACGATTAGGAGATAGAAAACTGGTCATTCGGATTCATTCTGCCCAGTTTTCTGGAATTGCAAATTTGAGGCCCTTAGAGGCCGAATCTTACAAAACTCAAAACATGAAAGTTTTAGAGTAAGGTTTTTCCTAGAGGGTAACGCAGACAGTTTTCACAAATAAGGCTCCAACAGCCTTCGTTTTTATGGAAAACCGAGCCTGACTGTGCCCAGTTTTATGCACGGCCAGGAGATTTAAAAACGGGTAAATGAATGAGTTAAGTTCCGAACTGGGTTTTGCACAAAACATGAAAGTTTTAGGATTTTCTAAGATCTAAAACTTTCATGAAAAAAAGTTTTTCAGATTCGGTCTGGATTTCTAATTAAAAATTGGGGTTTGAAAACTGTGTAGGAAATCGGAAATTCTGCACAGGATTTTCTAAAAACAGAAAAAAAAACTGTCCCAAAGGCAGTTATCAGTGTTTAATCGTTTTTGTGGTTTAAAACCCAACGTTTTAACTACTAAAACTGTTTCACGGATCGTTTTCACCCTTTAACATTTTATAAAACCGAATCATATGATTTCAAGGATTTTTAAAGAAAACTATAAGTTTTCAAAAGTAATTTTACAAACAAAATTCGGTGAGCAATAACCGGAAAAAGATACCGAGTTATTGGTTTGGGCCCGAAGCCCAAGGGTTATCCAACGTAACCCAATAAGAGATTAAGTTAAATAATCAGGGCCCTTGGCTCAAGGGTTACCTAGGGGATTATTTTAATCACCCATTAAGAATGTTTTCTAGACGGTTAGTTGGGGGCATATAATAAAGAATAAATGGAACGTTGGTACAGATTACCAACAAATTAAAAGTTAGGATTTCAGAATCCTGACATAATGTCCTTTGTCATAGCAGGAAATAATCTGCTATCTCGTCCTGATCAGGAGCGGCATATCAGTGGACATTTAGCTCGAGGTAAGTACAACTCCGCCTACAGCATAGGCTTTAGTTGTATACTTCCTCAAGTATGGTTGATAAATGCTATAGTAGATGTTGCGATGCATGTTAGGTGTGATTGATATTAAGTTATGTTTATGAAATGTTATGTGAATGGTTTAAGAATTTATTATGCTATGATGCATGAAATTATGATGTGATTTACGTCTTAGGAATTTGTGACATCACGAGACATGATCACTAATTCTAAATAAGAGTAAGATAAGATAAGAAATTATGGCAAGCAAGTTGCCTGTGTCGTGCCGACCCGCTCATAGGTCGGGTTGGACTATGGTTTGAGTTGGAAATGGACTGGCCACCCTAACCAAATCATAGTTGCGCGCCCGGTACGTACACTTATGGGGCCCATAAGCAAGATAAGCAAGATAAGCAAGATAAGCAAGATAAGTAAAATAAGCAAGTATGATAAGACAAGTTATGAATGAAAGAAGCAAGCATAATGAAGCATAATTGGCCCATGCATGATTTAGATAGAATATGTTATGTTAGATAAATTATGTTATACTATGATTGAATGTATTATGATTAAATAGAAAATGTTATGTCATGATTGAAAATGTTATATGGAATATGTTAGGTTGAATGGACGATGTTATGTTTGATTGAATTCTGTTTAACATTGGTAATCGTTGCGGATAATTATGTTGTACTTGCTGAGCGAAAGCTCACGTGTCTTACGTTTATGCTGTAGGAAAGCAACCTGTCAGCAATTTTTGATACAAGATGGCGAGCGGGGCAGGGTGAACTGTGAAGTGAGTGGGATAATCTGCCGCCACGCATTTTGTTTCGTTTATGTATAGTATTTAACATTCGACTGCGAACATCGTCTTATGTATTACTTTCGATCGTATATCGCTTTTCCTTTTATATGCACTATATGTATAAAAAAAAAAAAAATTTCCGCTGTTTTCGCTACGTAAGTAAGTAAGAATGAATGCCATTATGTATGTATGTACGGTAACGGCCTGTGCTAGGCGGGTCGTTACAAAAAATTTTCGTCCTCGAAAATTAGAACAAACTTGGGTAATTCTTTCTCATCTCGTCTTCCAATTCCCAGGTTGATTCTTCAACCTTATAGTTCCGCCATAACACTTTAACCATGGGAATTGTTTTGTTTCTTAGGACCTTCTCTTCCCAATCCTGAATTTGAACTGGCTTTTCTTCATAGGTTAAGTCCGTTTGAACCTACACTGGTTCTTGACTAAGCACATGGGAAGGGTCTGGTACATACTTCTTTAGCATCGAAATATGAAAAACATTATGCATCGAAGCTAATTCTGACAGTAGGGTAAGCTTGTAGGCTAGTTTCCCAATCCTCTCAAGGATTTCAAATGATCTCGTATACCTCGGACTAAGCTTCCCTTTTTTACCAAATCGCATTACTCCTTTTATAGAAGCGATCTTGATGAACACAACATCTCCAACTTGGAATTCTAAAGGCCTCCTACGTTTATCGGCATAACTTTTTTGTCTGCTAAAAGCTATGTCGAGCCTCTGCTTGATCTTCTTGATATCCTCAGAGGTCTTCTTAATGAAATCTATTGTTTGTAGCTGCTTCTGTCCAACTTCCTGCTAGTGGATAGGAGATCGACATTTCCTTCCATATAATGCTTCAAATGGAGCCATACCTGTAATAACTGATTTTTTCAACATTACGATTTCTTGTAAGAGAAATTTGAGTTGTACCATGAAGGTATTCATGAAGAAGCCCGATTAGGGTTTTTATTGAGTTTTATGAGTTCTTATGATTTTATAAGACTCAAAAAGGAATTACTTAGCCAAACATGTGACCTTTTGGGTAAAAAGGGTAGAAAAACCCTATGATTTTATATTGGTCAAAGTTTGACCAAGAAAGTCAAAGTTGATCAAAAAAGTCAAAGGTTGACTAGAAAGATCAAATGTATGACGATACTGAAATATGTTAAGCAGTATGGGAAAAAATACTGTAAAAACCATTTTTACGGAGAAGATAACATGAATAAGATTTAAAACCACCATAGAAAAATCAAGCACATTAAATAGGATATCAAGGGCCAAAAGGCATTAAGCGAAAAGAAAATTTTTTGTATAGTCCATTTTTACAAAGATAAATTTTGGACTGCAGTTCAGTATACAGTACTGTGTATTAGTGAACACAGTATTGAAAATATCTGTCTTGGCATAAAAGTGGACTGCTTAATAAGAAAAAAGGCAAACAAGCCTTAATGATGCTTACATTATCTAATCCCAAAATTTTGACATCATTATTGAATTAAGCAAAATTTGGAAAGAAATATGGATAGTTCTAGACCTTGATGTCCGGCTACCTAAGCTCCCCTTTGTGCAAAAATTTGTTTCTTCAAGGACTTTTTGATAATTTTGAGAAGTTTCCATCACCTATAAATAGGTAAGATGGGTTGGCCATTTTTTTTCACAAATTTGAGAAACCTAGCTAAACTATGTCCAAATTCTCTCTAAAAAATCTGAACCCAAAAAGAAAGCAAGAAGAAAGAAAATTTTGAAAATCCAAGGGAAAAAGTTCTAGGGGTGTTCGGATTTCACATAGAACCAAGCCAAAGTTAGAAAATTTTTGGTACCCAATTTAGGCCTAGGGACCGGTTGTGAGAGAGGAAGAGAAAGAAAAAAAAAATGAAGAAGAGTAGGCTCTAGGGTGGCCGGACTTTGTTGAAGCAACCACCAAGTGACCAAAAACTTTTTGGTACCCATTGGTGGAAGCAAGACCGGTTGCAAGGAGATCGGGGGGGGAGCAAGTTTAAGCCAATCCTAACCAAATCTTTGTGTTGATCAAGGTAAATCTCCCTTGGCTCTAAACTTTTTAAATTGAGCTTCAATTTGAAATGTAGGTGTATTTCAAGTTGAATTTGTAAGAGCATAAGCTCAATTTAATTTATTACCCTAGATTAGATTTTAGGTTTTTGTGCTTGATTAGGTTTAAGGGTGGTTTGATTTATGAGCTTTGTATGGTTTTATACTTATGCTTGCCTGATACTATGGTTTGTATGCTAGATGTTTGATAATGTTGTATGTCCCCAAATATGTTTAAGCATGATCTAGAATGCCTTGATAGGTTGCTAAGTTAGAAATTGAATGGTTTGTGCAACCTAGAATCATGCAAACTTTGGTTGATCCAAAATCAATAATGGTTTGCATGGATATGATTTATAAAGTGTTTAATGAAACCTTACATTAGAAATGCACTGCATGTTTGATCTTAGACTCCCGCGGTGGCTGGTTGAGTTAGATTTCACGATTAGGACGTAAAACCAACTTAAACAAGAAAACTACCAGTTCGGGTAAAAAGTGGCTAGTTTTCTGGAAAGCTAGTTTTGAGGCCTTTAGAGGTCGAATTTGGGAAAACTTAAAATATGAAAGTAGTAGAGAAGGGTTTTTCCTATGGGGCATCATGGACAGTTTTCAAAAATAAGGCTCCAACAGCCTTTGTTTTTATAAAAATCCAAACCTGGTCATGCCCAGACTTTATGCACGGCCAGGCAGGTTCAACAGGATAAATGAGTATGTTAGAGGCCGATCTGGGTCTCGAGTAAAACACAAAAGTTTTAGGGTTTCTCAAGTTCTAAAACTTTCGTGAAGAAAACTTTTTCAGATTCGACCTAGATATTTTAATAAAATTGGATTTCAAAAACTGTATAGAAAACAGGAAATTCTTACACATGATTTTCTAAAACAGTGCAGGAAAAGGACATTCCTGCACATATACTGATAAATTGGCAGTAAGAAACTATTCTAAAGGTAGTTTTTAACATTTAATAATTTTTACAAAATTCACTCATAAGATTTCAAATTTTGATAAGTTGAACTAGGATTTTTGAAGAAAATGATCATAGGACTCTAAGTTTTCCCAAAGCAAAGAAAAAGAAGTTTTGAACCAAGTTATAGTGAACAATAACCGGGAAGGATATCGAGTTATTAGATTGGGCCCAAAGCCCAAGGGTTACCCAATGTAACCCAACAAAATATTAAGCATATTGGTTGGGCCTAAAACTCAGGGTTACTTATGGTAACTTAATGAGATGTGTTTTAAAAAGACTTAGACCAAAGGCCAGGAATAGTAACCTAACACTATTTATGTATGTAAGGATTAGTAGCCAATGTTACTTTAAGTAACCTATCACGTTACGCTCTAAGTTTAATAGGCCCTAAACCCTAGGGTTTGATACTAAGTAAGTATCAAGCGTTGTTTAATGGGGGACACATAACTAAGATTAAGTATGAATGTTGGTTAGGTTACCAACATTTTATAAGTATAGAATCCTTACCCTATGTCCTTTGGAATAGCAGGAGGTAGCCTGTTGTGGTATCCTGACTTGGAACAGCACATCATTGGACATAGTGTACGAGGTAAGTATAACTCCGCCTACAACATAGGCTTGTGGTTGTGATACTTACCCAAGTATGATCAATGAATATTATGGTATATGATGTGATGTATGTTAGAATTGTTTGATGCTAGGATATATTGTGAGGTATTGTATGATGATGTTATGTTATATGATATGGCTATGTCATGATATATGATATATCAAGTTCATGGTTATGATATGAATTATGTTATGTTAAGATACGATTATGACTTATGTATGTGTGACATCATAAGGCATGTTCACCGTTTTTAAGATAAGAACAAGATCAAGTATGAGATAATGAAAAGCAAGTATGATGGCAAGCGAGCTTGCCTGTGTCGTACTGACCTATACTAGGTCAAGTTTTGTCCGTGGTTTGAGTTGGATTGGGCTGGCCGCCCCAACCATTCCATGGCAGCGCGCCCGGTACGAATACTTATGTTAAAGGGCCCATAAGTAAGTTAAGTTAAGTTAAGATAAGCTATGAAAGTATGTTATGAAAGAATAAGTAAGCATAATGAAGCATAAATGGTTCATGCATGATTATGTCAGAATAAGCTATGTTATGATTGAATTAGGTTATGCTTCGTGTTGTTTGTTGTTGTAGATGTTTATGTTGTACTTGCTGAGCGAAAGCTCACGTCTTACGTCTATGCTGTAGGTAAGCAACCTACGGGCACCTTTTGATGCAAGATGGCGAGCGTGACAGGGCGAGCTGTGAAATGTGGGATCTATAGCCGCTACGCATTTTGTTCTTTTATGAATGTTTATTTGGTGTTCAAACATTGTTATTTAATTATCGTATATACGCTTATACACTTGTATAAAAAAAATTTCCACTATTTATGCTCAGTAAATATGTACGATATGTATGTATATATGTATGATAACGGCTTATGCTAGGCGGGTCGATACAGAGTTGGTATCAGAGCAGTTTCCTGCTATTCGATTTCAAGTTAACTTTATTTTTATAAGTAAATATTTATTATGCGATTATGTTATGATAGACCCGACGACGTTGATCCTGCACGAATAGATGAGGATCGAGACGCAGTAACATCGTTTTATGAGTTGCGTCCTCAGTTATTTGACGGTACGATACGGACAGTATCAGTTGCGGCATGGCTATATGATATGGAGTTGATTTTCCGTATCTGTCATATCGAGGCTCGATTACAGGTTTCCTTAGCCAGCTGGTGTTTCGCAGCAGACGCCCGACTATTGTGGATGACACTGGGCTAGCGAGAGATACCGAGTCGTATATGGGCACATTTCCGTACGTTAGTGATTGCGCGTTACGGAACGGTACTGTACGTGGGGGCGGGTGTACCACATCATGAACCTGAGATTTATCAGAATATGCATTATACCTGATACCTCAGTTACGTAGCCGATTGGCACATTTATCCGCAGGAGACGATGAGTCACTACTGTCATCGATTCTAGGAGGCTATGTTACCTTATATCCCATAGGAGTGGCACAGCCCTGAGCTACAGGCTTTGGTGATTCTTCGGAATGGGTTGCCTCTGCAGATCCGCCAATATGTTCCCATGCCTATGCTTGGTATGACAGTTGAGAACATGATCGATGACATTCTGGGGGCCGAGGCAGTTGTTCATGCAATGCAGGCCGATGATTTGGCAGGTGCTCACCAGGCACCAGTTGATGACGTTGGAATGGGAGAGCCGATTCATGAGGCAGGTCCGGTTTTTCCCGAGGACCCTGTTCCAGCAGGCCAATTGCAGGAGGTGCTGCTACAGGAGGCCGAGGTCGACATGGGTGCCGATGACTTTGATCCCGCTGATTTCATAGTTGCTCCAGAGGACCAATCGGAAGATTCCCCGATTATCGACATCTCCAGCGATGAAGAAGAAGAAGAGGAAGAGCCTAGAGAAGAAGTTGAGGAATATATGGAGCCGGAGCCGGAGCCGAAGCCAGAGCATGCAGGTTGGATAGAGGACGAGGAGGATTTTGACAATGACCCAGAGGAGATTCTGTTTGACAACAGAGACTGGGAGGTAGACTCCGACGCATCCTCTATGGTTACGATAGAGTACATAGATTAGGCCGACCGTGTACATCTTTCTGACGTTAGGACCAATACGCATTAGCTTATTCTTTTAGACAGTAGACTTGTACTTATGTATGATGGTAAAATGTTAGACACTTCCATCGTGATTTTTGCCCATGTATATACAGTATGATATATCAAATATGTATTTACAGTATTGTAAATATGATGTACTTTTTGTAAGAATACAAAAAGACAGTTCAAGTATGAAGTATTATGTTATGATGTGTGATATACAAAGTCTAAGATATGATTATGAAAGCCATGTTACGATATGTTATGAGTATGAACGATATGATAAGTATGTGATATGATAGAGTGATACTATTATGTTATGGTATGATAACGTTATGAAATAATGTATTATGCTACAATATGATAAGAAATGCATGAAAGAAAGGATATTTCTAGTATGATAATACATTTTCTTATGATTCCATAGGAAATTAGAAAACGGTACGTCCACGTCGAACGATACCCATAAACCCGCCTGAGCCAGATCTCACGATCGTTGTAGCTGATCTGTAACGACAACTGTTAGAACAGCAGCAAGAAACAGATAGACTGCGAGAGCAGTTAGCTCAATCAAATCGGAGACCTCGGGCTGATGAGGTTCCTCCTCAAGACAACAGAGTACCCCCGGTAGTACCTCCGGTACCAGGTGTTCAACCAGAGGTCCAACCAGACGCTCCACGGAATGCTGAAGTTCCGATAGCTCCTATTGGAGGGCAAGTAAACATACCACCAGTATGGGAAGAGTTGCTCTACGAACGATTTAGACGAATAAAAGTGCCTGAATTCGAAGGACCGACTGACCCGATAGCTGCGGACAACTGGCTGATTGACATCCAAATTATTTTGGATTTCATGCGACTGATAGAGCAGGAAAAAGTTCTCTGTGCTTCCTTCGCTCTCAAGAAAGACGCAAGGTACTGGTGGATGACTGTCCAGATGCGTCGTGATGTTTCGACCATAAGTTGGCAAGATTTTATGGCGGAGTTCCGGACCATGTATTACAATAGGGAAATCCTGGCAGCTCAGCAGTATGAGTTTACTAGCTTAAAACATGGGTCGATGACAATAATAGAAGCTGTCAAGAAATTTGAGCAGTTAGCCCGTCTATGCCCGGAATTAGTACCGAACGAAACCGAAAAAGTTAGAAGAATGATGAAGATATTCTCCACAGATATTGCCAAACAAGTAAGTGCTGGCAGCAACCCACCTATCCTGGTATCTGACTGTGTAAGTCGAGCAATAAAGGCTGAATATTGGATAAACCGGGACAAGGAAGCATGGGCTCAAATTTTTAAGGCAAAGAAGGAAGAAAAAGCCGTGGTAAAGCAGACGCAGCCCCGTCCAAGTTTTGAGTCGAACCAGAAAGGCCGGACTAGTAGCCCTGCCCAAGGTTCCAAACAATTTGGGAGGAACAAGAGAAAATGAAACTTCTCTGGCCAGGGTCAACAAAAGAATTACGCTCAGAAGAAGAATAATAAAGGAAATGAGGGTAATAACATTGACTACCCGGTGTGTTCTAAGTGTGGGAGGAGACACCCGGGAATATGCAGAATGGGGTCGAATGCTTGATACCTTTGTGGCAAGGAGGGGCATTATGCGAGAAACTGTACCCTGAACAACCAAGACCAGAATCCTCCTTATCCGAGCTGAAACACCAATAGCCAGCTATAAGCAGTCCAAGCAAGACTTGAAGGACCCTCGATCGTACAAGGCAGATTAGAGGCTCCTGAACCTCAAGTTAGGATCTATGCTTACACTAAGAGAGATGCTGAAGCAGGGATGTCGCATGTGCTGACATGTTAGATTTTCATCGCCACCGATGATGCTATCGCCTTGTTTGATTCTGGTGCCACTCACTCATTCGTGTCTTTGGAGTTCGTCCAGAAGTTAGGAAGATGTGTGGATAGTTTAGAACAACCTTTTAAAACCTCTTTGCAATCCGGAGAAATTTTGTGGTCCAATCTTTGGATACGAAATACTTCCATGGTTATCTATGGCAGAGAATTGTTTATAGATCTCATCGCAATCAAGCTTCAGGATTTCGATGTGATCTTAGGGATGGATTTCTTAGGCAAATACAATGCAAAGATTGACTGCCGAAAGCGTTGCGTAACATTCAACCCTTACGGTGAGGAATAGTTTAACTTCTACGGACAATCTCGGAGCTCAGCAACCAGATTGGTTTCGGCAATGAAAGCTTGGAAGATGTTAGCTAATGGCTGCCAAGAATATTTAGCTAACATGATGGACAAAGATCGGGAAGTGGAGTTGTTGCCGGAAGATGTTCCCATTATAAAGGAATATGTGGTTATCTTTCCGATGAACAAGTAAATCAAAATATTATCAATAAAGACAATAACGAACTTGTCCAGATACTCTTTGAATATTCGGTTCATAAGGTCCATAAAGCAGCCGGGGTGTTGGTTAGTCCAAATGGCATGGTCAAAAATTCATAATGCCCGTAACGTGTTCGAAAAGCCGTCTTGGAGATATCTGACTCCTTCATCCTGAGCTGATGATAGTCTGATCGTAGATCGACTTTTGAAAATACTATCGCTCCCCTGAGTTGATCGAAAAGATCGTCAATTCTCGGAAGGGGGTACTTGTTCTTGATCGTAATCTTGTTCAGCTCACGATAGTCAATGCACATTCGTAATGATCCATCCTTCTTATTTACGAACAACACAGGTGCTCCCCACGGAGAGTGACTTTGTCGGATGAATCCCTTGTCAAGTAATTCTTGTAACTGCACTTGAAGTTCCCTAAGCTCGGCAGGTGCCATACGGTAGGGTGCTTTTGATATCGGTACAGCTCCAGGCAACAACTCGATTTCGAACGAGATTTCGTGTTCCAGCGGAAGTCTTGGTAAATCCTTCGGAAAGATAACCACATATTTCTTTATAATGGGAACATCTTCCGGTGTTAATTCCACTTCATAATCTTTATCCATCATGTGAGCTCAATATCCTTGGCATCCATTAGCTAACATCTTCAAAGTTTTCATTGCCGAAACCAGTCTGGTTGCTGAGCCCCGAGACTGTCCGTAGAAGTTAAACTCTTCCTCACCGTAAGGGTTGAATGTCACGCAATGCTTTCGGCAGTCAATCTTGGTGTTGTATTTGCCTAAGAAATCCATCCCTAAGATCACATCGAAATCCTGAAGCTTAATCGCGATGAGATCTACAAACAATTCTCTACCGCAGATAATCACGGAAGTATTTTGTATCCAAAAATTAGACCATAAAATTTCTCCGCATGGCAAAGAGGTTTTGAAAGGTTGTTCTAAGTTATCCACACCTCTTCCCGTAATGACCTGCCTAGCACAGGCCGTTACCATACATACATACATACTTAATGAGCGTAAACAGTGGAAATTTTTTTTTTATACGGTGCGGATAAGTGAAATGCATAATAATATAAACGATGTTCGAATGCGAAATAATATACATAAAAAGAACAAAACGCGTAGCGGCTAATAATCCCACATTTCACAGCCCGCCCTGCCACGCTCGCCATCTTGCATCATCAGTTGCCCGTAGGTTGCTTACCTACAGCATAGACGTCAAACGTGAGCTTTCGCTCAGCAAGTACAACAGACATATCCGCAACAATTTAACAGAACATAAATCATCATAACCTCACATACCATGGCACATCATATATATCATACTTAACTCATCATAACATACATATCATTTCATGACATCACATAATATATGCATGAACCGATTATGCTCTTATTATGCCATATTATTCATTCTTAACTTATCTTACTTATGGGCCCCTTATCATGAGTGTATGTACCGGGCGCGCAACTATGATTTGGTTGGGGCAGCCAGTCCATTTCCAACTCAAATCACAGTCCAACCCAACCTAACGCGGGTCGGTACGACACAGGCAAGCTTGCTTGCCATCATACTTGCTTTTCATTATCTCATACTTGATCTTATTAGTGAACATACTTCGTGATATCACTATTCATAAATCATGCTCATATCTTAACATTATACCTTATTCTCATAATCATGAACTTAACATAGCCATATCATAAACATAATATCATCACATCATATACACCAAACATACTTGGGCAAGTATACAACAAAAGCCTATGCTATAGGCGGAGTTGTACTTACCTTGTTCTCTATGTCCAGTGATGTGTTGATCCAGGTCAGGATACCTCAGCAGGCTTTCTCCTGCTATATCAAAGGACATATGGTAAGAATTCTGTTCTTACAGAATGTTGGTAATCAAACCAACATTCATACCTAGTTGTAGTTATATGCCCCCATCCTTAAAACAATGCCGGATACTTTCGCAGTATCACGGATAACCCTAGGGTTTAGGGTTTAGAGCGTAATTTGATTGGTCACTAGAAGTAACCTTGGCTACTTAAGCCTTCCATAATTGTGTTAGGTTATTAAACCTGACCTTGGGCCTAAGCTTTTCTTAAAAATACATCCCATTAGGTTACTCTTGAGTAACCCTGGTTTTTAGGCCCAAATAGTCATACTTATCATTCTATTGGGTTACGTTGGATAACCTTGGGCTTTGGGCCCAAACCAATAACTCGGTTTAAAAAAGGTTATTGCTCATTCAACTTGGTTTAAAAAACCTTTTTCTTTACTTTAGAAAACTTAGGGTTTTAAGATCATTTTATTAAAAACTTGAAATCATATGAGTGGGTCTTTGATAAAAACTATTAAAAACAAAAACTGCCTTTTGAACAGTTTCTTATTGTGAATTAGTCAGTGTATGTGCAGGAATGCCCTTTTTCCTGCACTGTTTTAGAAAACTCTGTGTAGGAATTTCCTGTTTCCTACACAGTTTTGAAATCCAATTTTCTATTTAAAAAATCAAAGCCGAATTTGAAAAAGTTTTCTTCATAAAAGTTTTAAAGCTTGAAAAACCCTAAAACTTTTCTGTTTAATAAGAGACCCAAATCGGTCTCTAACCGGCTCATTTGCCCTGTTGAACTCACCTGGCCGTGCATAGGGTCTGGGCATAGTTAGGCTCGGGTTTTCTTAAAAACGAAGGCCATTGGAGCCTTATTTTGAAAAATTGTTTGCATTGTCCTCTAGGAAAAACCCTACTCTACAACTTTTATGTTTTAGGTTTTCCCAAAATCAGCCTCGAAGGGTCTCAAAACTGGCTTTCCAGAAAACTAGTCAACTTGAACCCGAATTGGCAGTTTTCATTATTTTATTAGATTCTCGTCCTAATTCGTGCACACTACCTCAGCCGACCACAGCGGGAGCCTAGGATCAACATACAACGCTTTTCTAACGTCCCAATTTAACTTACATGAAGCCCAAACATGTCCATACAAGTCAAACAATAAAACTTTATTACTAGGGATAGGGTTTGCATTGGTTTTAGATTTTCATCAAACCATTGCATACATAACTCATTCTAGCATCCTAGCATATCATTTTAAATTCTGTTGGACAGATTTGGGGACATATAACCTTATCTATCATGCAGCCCTATTAATCAATAAGCATAAGCATATAAAACTCATAATCAAACCACCCTTAATGCCTAATCAAGCACATAATCAAAAATCTAGTCTAGGGCAGAAAATTTAAAGTGAGCTTATGCTCATACAAACCAACTTGGAAATACACTTAAATCCTCAATTTGAAGCTTGAATTAAAAGCTTAGGGTCCAAGAGGATTATACCTTAATCAAATTGAGAAGTTGGTTTGTTTGGCTCCAAACTTTTTTTCTCCTTTCTCCTTGGTACCACAACCGGCCTCTCCCTAGCAATGGCTCCAAAAATTTCCAGCCACTTGGTTCCAACAGCAACCGGCCTTCTCCTCAAGGCTACCAAAAATTTTTGTGTCTCTTGTTTGCTGTTTGCCACTAAATCCGGCCACTCCCCCTAGCTCCTAACCACTTTTCTCTCTTTTTTTCCAGCTCACCCACAACCGGCCCTTTAGCCAAATTGGGTCTCCAAAATTTTTCAGCTCCTTTTTCTCTCTTCCTTGATGAATCCGAACACCACCCCTTTGATCCTCACTCTTGGATTTTGGTTTTTGTTCTCTCCTTCTTGGCTGCCTAAAGTTCGGATTTTGTGCAGAAAAATGGGTAGAGTTTGGCTAGCTTTTCTAATTTTTTTGAATAGAATGCACCCCTATTTATAGAGGTTTTTGAACTTTGCAAAATTGTAAAATAGTCCTTCAAAAATCACAATTTTGCACTTTAGGGGGGTATAGATGGCCGGCTATCACACTCTAGAAACTTCCATAATTCTTTCCAATTTTAGTTAAATCCAAAAATGATGTTATAATGTTTAGATAAGATGACATCATCATCCTTAAGGCTTGTTTGCCTTGTTACTTCATAAACAGTCCTCTTTAAGGCCAAAACAGATATTGTTGATACTGTGGTCATTATTCTACAGTACTAACTGCTAAACTGCAGTCCAAACTTTATCTGTCTGAAAATGGACTGTACGAAAAGTTCTCTTTTTGCTTCAAGCTCTTAGGCCCTTAATAACCTACTTAATGTGCTTGATTTTTCTATGGTGGTTTTAAATCTAACTTAAACCATTTTATCTGAAAAAAATGATTTTTCGCAATATACTTCCTATACTGCTCATCATACTTCATTGCCGTCACATAGTTGACTTTTTCAGTCAATCTTTGACCTATCGGGTCAACTTTGACTTCCTTGGTCAACTTTGTCTTTTCTTAATCAAGCTTTGACCAACATAAAATCATAACATTTTTATACCTTTGTTACTAAAAAGGTCACATGCTTAACTAAGCAATCATTTTTGAGTCTTATAAAATCACAAGGACTCACAAAACTCAATAAAAATCCTTAACCGGATTTTTTCATAAATACCATCATGGTACAGTTCAAATTTCTATACAAGAAATTGTAACGTTGTAAAATTCTAGTTATTACAATCCACCCCCCTTAAAAATTTTCGTCCTCGAAAATTAGAACAAACTGGGGTAGTTCTTTCTCATTTCATCCTCTAATTCCCAGGTTGCTTCTTCAACCATGTGGTTTCGCCACAACACTTTAACCATGGGAATGGTTTTGTTCCTTAAGACCTTTTCTTCCCGATCCAGGATTTGAACTGGGTTTTCTTCATATGTCAAGTCCGTTTGAACCTCTACTGGTTCTTGACTAAGTTGTAACGACCCGCCTAGCACAGGCCGTTACCATACATACATACATGCATACTTATTTATTTGACGTAACATAAGCAGCGGAAATTTTTTTTTTTTTTTTTTATAATACGGATACTTGAAATACGTAAACATATATAAGGATGTTTGCATACGAAATAATTTACATAAAAAATATCAAAACACGAAGCTGTTATAATCCCCACATTTCACTGTTTGCCCTGCCCCGCTCGCCACCTTGCACCATCAGTTGCCTGTAGGTTGCTTACCTACAGCATAGACGTAAGTCACGTGAGCTTTCGCTCAGCAAGTACAACATATACATATCCGCGACAATAAACATAATCATAGATTATTATCACCTCACATATCATGGCATATCATACATAGCATACTCAACTCATCGTATCATGACATGACTTATAATAACATACATGACATCGCATAATATATGCATGAACCAATTATGCTCTTATTATGTCATCGTATTCATTCTTAACTTATCTTACTTATGGGCCCCTTATCATGAGTGTACGTACCAGACGCGCAACTATGATTTGGTTGGGGCGGCCAGTCCATTTCCAACTCAAACCACAGTCCAACCGGACCTAACGCGGGTCGGTACGACACAGGCAAGCTTGCTTGCCATCATACTTGCTTTTCATGAACTCATACTTGTTCTTATTAGTGAACATGCTTTATGATGTCACTATTCATAAATTATGCTCATATCTTAACCTCATGCCATAATCTCATACTCATGAACTTAACATAGTCATATTGTAAATATAACATCTTTCCATCATAAACATCAAACATACTTGGGCAAGTATACAACGAAAGCCTATGCTGTAGGCGGAGTTGTACTTACCTTGAGTACTATGTCCCAAGACTTGTTGATCCACTTCAGGATACCTCAGCAGGCTATTTCCTGCTATATCAGAGGACATAGAGTAAGAATTCTGTTCTTACAGAATGTTGGTAATTCAACCAACATTCATACCTAGTCATAATTATATGCCCCCCCCCCCCCCTTTTTCTTAAAACAAAGCCGGATACTTACCCAGTATCCCGGTCAATCCTCGGGTTTAGGGTTTACTACACTTAAAGTGTACTTTGATTGGTCACATAAAGTAACCTTGGCTAAACAGCCATCCAAAGTAGCGTTGGACTACTATTCTTAAATCTTGGGTCTACGCCTTCTAAAATACAACTCAATTGGTTATTTCAGATAACCCGAGTTTTTAGGCCCAACTAGTCATTTCCACTATTTTATTGGGTTACGTTGGATAACCCTTGGGCTTAGGGCCCAAACCAATAACTCGGAATCTTTCCCGGTTATGGTTCACTTAACTCGATTAAAAACTCTTTCTTTACTTTGGAAAATCTTAGGATTTTAAGATCATTTTATTAAAAACTTAGAATCTGCTGAACAGGTCTTTGTAAAAATCATTAAAAACAGAAACTGCCTTTGGAACAGTTTCTTACTGAGAATTAGTCGGTGTATGTGCAGAATTGTCCTTTTCCTGCACTGTTTTAGAAATCCCTGTGCAGGAATTTCCGGTACACTGCACAGTTTTGAAATCCAATTTTATATTTAAAAATCAAAGCCGAATTTCTAAAATTTTTCTTCATAAAAGTTTTAAAGCATGAAAAACCCTAAAATTTTTGTGTTTAACTCGAGACCCAAATCGGTTTCCAACCCATTCATTTTCCCTGTTAAACTTACCTGTCCGTGCATAGGGTCTGGGCACGGTCAGGCTCGGGTTTTCATAAAAACGAAGGCCATTGGAGTCTTATTTTTGAAAATTGTCCACGCTGTCCCACAGGAAAAACCCTTATCTACAACTTTTGTGTTTTACGTTTTTCCAAAATCAGCCTCTAAGGGCCTCAAAACTGGCTTTCTAGAAAACTGGCCAGCTTGAACCCGAATTGGCAGTTTTCGTTCCTTTCTTGGTTTTTCGTCCTAATTCGTGCACACTACCTCAACCGAACTCAGCGGGAGCCTAGAATCAACATACAACGCTATTCTAACGTCCCGTTTTAACTCACATGAAGCTCAAACCCGTCCATGCAAGTCAAACACTAAAACTGCATTTTTAAGGGTTAGGGTTGGCTTGTTCTAGTTGCTACCAACCATAGCATACACCATTCATTCTAACACCCTAGCATGCCATCAACATTCTATTGGGCAGATTTGGGGGAACATATAACCTACTAAATATCCTAGCATGCAATCATACTAATAAGCACATAAAAACTCATAATTAACATCAATCAAAACATAGCTTAAAATCATAAATCAAACCGCCCTTAAATAATCAAGCACACACTAAAAAAAATCTGACCTAAAGCAGAATTTAAATTGAGCTTATGCTCATTACAAATCAGCTTGTAATACATCTAAATCTTTAATTTAAAACTTGAATTGAGAGCTTAGGGTTCAAGAGAAGTTTTACCTTGCTCAATTCAAGAACGGGTTTGCTTGATCCAAATTTTTCTTTCTTCCTTTCTCCTTGGTGCAGCCGGCCTTAGCTCCTCCCAATGAGCCCGAAATTTTCCAGCCACCTAGGGTTTGCTCCAACCAAATTTCCAGCCACTCACAACAATTTCAGCCACCCCCCCACCACTTTTCCTTTCACTTTCTCTTCCTCCCTTGCTGCTGCCACACAACCGGCCACCAATGGCCAAATGGTTTCCAATTTTTTTTCCAACTTCCTAGCTTACTTCCTAGTGAATGCCTAACACTCCTAAGACCAATTCCTTGATTTTCCAAGCTTTTTCTTTCTTTTTGGCAGCTCACTCAAGTTCGGGTTTTAGAGGGAAAATTTGACCAAAGTTTGCCTAAGTTTTCTAATTTTTGTGAATAGGAAGCATCCCTATTTATAGACATTTTTGAACTTTCCAAAATTGCAAAATAGTCCCTCAAAGTTCACCATTTTGCACTTTAGGGGGGTGAGGTGGCCGGCCATTTGGTTCTAGAACCATCCACCTTTCTTTCCAATTTTGCATTAAATCCATAAAATGATGTCATAAATCAAAAGTTAAGTGACATCATCATTAAGGCCTTATTTGGCCTAATTCTTGATTAAACAGTGTCTTTTAATACTAAACAGATATTGTTGATACTGTGGTCATTAATTCACAGTACCGGCTATTAATCTGCAGTCCAAAATTTATCTGTCTAATAATGGACTATACGAAAAATTCTCTTTTCGTTTCGAGCCTTTTGGCCTTTAATCTCCTACTTAGTGTGCTTGATTTTTCTATGGTGGTTTTAAAACTTATTCTTACTATCTGCGTTGTAAAAACGACTTTTCGCAGTATATACCTCATACTGCATCACATACTTAAGTTTCGACATCTAGTTGACCTTTTTAGGCAATCCTTGACTTCTCTTAGTCGATGTTGCCTTTCTTGGCCAATGTTGACTCTCTTGGTCAACTTTGACTTTCATGGTCAACTTGGACGTCTTTTGGTCAAACTTTGACCAAAATAAAAATCATTACGTTTATATACCTTTTTACTCAAAAGGTATCATGCTTGACTAAGCAATCATTTTTGAGTCTTATAACGCATAAGAACTCACAAATATCAATAAAAACCCTAAACCGGGCTTTTGCATAACTACCTTCACGGTACAATTCAAATTTCTATACAAGAAATTGTAACATAGAAAAATTCTAGTTATTACAATCTACCCCCCTTAAAAATTTTCGTCCCCGAAAATTAGAACAAACTGGGGTAGTTCTTTCTCATCTCATCTTCCAATTCCCAAGTCGCTTCTTCAACCATGTGGTTTCGCCACAATACTTTAACCATGGGAATGGTTTTATTCCTTAAGACCTTCTCTTCCCGATCCATAATTCGAACTGGCTTCTCTTCATAGGTTAAGTCCGTATAAACCTCCACTGGTTCCTGACTAAGCACATGGGAAGGGTCTGGCACATACTTCTTTAACATCGACACATGGAAAACATTATGCATCGAAGCTAACTCAGGCAGTAGGGCAAGCTTATAGGCGACTTTTCCAATCCGTTCAAGAATCTCAAATGGTCCAGTATACCTCGGACTAAGCTTTCCCTTTTTACCAAATCGCATTACTCCTTTCATAGGAGTAATCTTGATGAACACCGCATCTCCCACTTCGAATTCCAAGGGCCTTCTACGTTTATCGGCATAACTTTTCTGTCTGCTAAAACCTATGTCGAGCCTCTGCTTGATCATCTGAATATCCTCAGAGGTCTTCTTGATAAAATCTGTAGTTTGCAGCTGCTTCTGCCCCACTTCCTGCCAGTGGATAGGCGATCGACATTTTCTTCCATACAATGCTTCAAATGGAGCCATACCAATCGAAGCATGATAACTGTTGTTGTAGGAGAATTCGATCAATGGCAGCTTCTGATCCCAGTTTCCTTTGAAATCCAGCACACATGACCTTAGCATATCCTCCAGTGTCTGGATGATTCGTTCTGATTGACCGTCAGTTTGGGGGTGAAATGCCGTATTGAACTTCAATTTCGACCCCATAGCATTGTGAACACTAGTCCAAAATCGAGAAGTAAAGCGTCCATCACGATCCGAAATGATCGATTTTGGTACTCCATGAAATCTGACGATCTGGGATACGTAGATTTCAGCCAATTTCTCCACTGAGAAGGTGACCTTAATCGCAATAAAGTGGGCTGATTTGGTTAATCTATCCACAATAACCCAAATCGAGTCATTCCCACTTGAAGTTCTGGGTAGCCCTACTACGAAATCCATAGTAATTTGCTCCCATTTCCATTCAGGAAGCTCTATCTTCTGTAGTTCCCCACCTGGATGTCGATGTTCAGCCTTAACTTTCTGAGAAGTTAGGCATTTCGATACATATTCTGCTACCTCATTCTTCATATTAGGCCACCAATAACTCTGTCGGAGGTCTTTATACATTTTGGAAGCTCCTGGATGTATTGAATACGGCGTCTTGTGTGCTTCAGACAAGATCTGATCCTTTAGAAACTCAAAGTCAGGAACACAAATCCTTCCTTTGAAGTAAATAGTACCATCTTTGGAGACTCTAAACTCCTTGTTCTTCTCGTTAAAGAGTTGTGCTTTCAGCAAAGAAGAATCTTTCCTTTGATGTGACTTGATGGTCTCTAAAAGATTGGACTGGAGGGACAGAACAGATAATTTTCCCGTTAACAATTCCAAGTTGAACTCTGAAATCTCCTATTGCAGTGGTCTAGGAAACATTCCAATAGACATCAGCATGCCTACGGATTTCCTGCTTAAGGCATCTGCTACCTTGTTCGCCTTTCCAGGATGGTAAAGGATCTCACAATCATAATCCTTTACAAGTTCCAGCCATCTACGTTGTCTCATGTTGAGCTCTTTCTGAGTAAAAATATACTTGAGGCTCTGGTGATCAGTGTAGATTTCACACTTGTTCCCGTACAAGTAGTGTCTCCAGATCTTAAGTGCGAAAACTACTGCCGCAAGCTCCAAGTCATGCGTGGGATAATTCCTTTCGTGAATCTTCAGCTGTCGGGATGCGTAGGCAACTACCTTCCCATTCTGCATCAAGACGGCTCCTAATCCATTTTTAGAAGCATCACTATAGATCACGAAATTTCCTGCATCTACATCAGGAATTATCAACACAGGCGCACTTGTCAATCTCCTCTTGAGCTCTTGAAAATTCTCCTCACATTTCTGAGTCCATTCAAATTTCTTTTCCTTACGGGTAAGAGTGGTGAGGGGTGTAGCGATCTTGGAAAATCCCTCGACGAACCGTCGGTAGTAGCTAGCTAATCCAAGGAAACTCCTTACTTCCGTAACATTCTTGGGTGCTGGCCATGCGCTAACCGCCTCCACCTTAGCAGGGTCCACTGAAATTCCTTCCTTTGACACCACATGACCCAAAAAGTGGACTTTTTCCAGCCAAAATTCACATTTTGTAAATTTTGCATACAGTTGATTTCGCCTTAACGTCTCCATCACCAATCTAAGGTGATGCTCATGCTCTTCTTTGGACCTTGAGTAAATCAAGATGTCATCAATAAAAACAATGACGAACTTATCCAGGTACTCTTTGAATACTCGGTTCATAAGGTCCATGAATGCAGCTGGGGCATTGGTTAGCCCAAATGGCATAACCAAAAACTCATAGTGCCCGTATCGTGTTCGAAAAGCCGTCTTGGAGATATCTGACTCCTTGATCCTGAGCTGATGGTAGCCTGATCGTAGATCGACTTTCGAAAATACTACCACTCCCCTAAGTTGATCGAAAAGATCGTCAATCCTCGGAAGGGGATACTTGTTCTTGATCGTAATCTTGTTAAGCTCACGGTAGCCGATACACATTCGTAGTGATCCATCCTTCTTCTTTACGAACAACACTGGTGCTCCCCATGGAGAGTAACTTTGTCGGATGAATCCCTTGTCCAGCAATTCTTGTAACTGCACTTGCAGTTCCCTAAGCTCGGCATGTGCCATACGATAAGGCGCTTTCGATATCAGTGCAGCTCCAGATAGCAATTCGATTTCGAACGAAATCTCACGATCCGGCGGAAGTCCTGGTAAGTCCTTCGGAAAGATATCCACATATTCCTTTATAATGGGAACATCTTCCGGTGCCAATTCCACTTCACAATCTTTATCCACCATGTTAGCTAAATATCCTTGGCAGCCATTAGCTAACATTTTCCAAGCCTTCATTACTGAAACCAGTTTAGTTGCTGAATTCCGAGATTGCCCGTAGAAATTGAACTCCTCCTCTCCGTACGGATTGAATGTTACACAACGCTTTCTGCAGTCGATCTTGGCGTTGAATTTGCCTAAGAAATCCATTCCTGAGATCACATCGAAATCCTGTAACTTGATCGCGATGAGATCTACAAACAATTCTCGGCCACAGATAGTCACGGAAGCATTTCGTATCCAAAAATTGGACCACAAAATCTCTCCAGATGGCAAAGAGGTTTTGAAGGGCTGATCTAAACTATTCACACCTCTTCGTAACTTCTGGGCGAACTCCAGGGATACAAATGAGTGAGTAGCTCCAGAATCAAACAAGGCGATAGCATCATAGGTGGTGATAGAAATCTGACCTGTTACCACATGTGAAGTTCCAGCTTCAGCATCACCTCGGGTGTAAACATAGATCCTGGCTTGAGGTTCAGGAGCCTCTAAACTGCCTTGAGTGATTGAGGGTCCTTCAAGCCTAGTTTGGACAGCATGCAACTGACTGTTCGTATTCCGGCTCGGGTATGGAGGATTCTGGCCTTGGTTGTTCAGATGGCAATTCTTTGCATAATGCCCCTCCTTGCCACACAGGTAGCAGGCATTCGACCTCATTCTACAGATTCCCGGGTGTTTCCTTCCATACTTGGCGCATGCCGCGTAGTCAGTGTTATTACCCTCATTTCCTCTATTATTCCTCTTTTGAGGGTAATTCTTTTGTTGTCCCTGACTCGAGAAATTTCCTTTTCTCTTGTTCCTCCCAAACTGTTTGGAACCTTGGGCAGGATTACTGACTTGTCCTTTCGGGGGCGTTTCAAAGTTCTGACGGGGCTGTGTCGGCTTCGCCACGGCTTTCTCATCTCTTTTAGCCCTGAAGATCTGAGCCCTTGCTTCCTTGTCCTGGTTTATCCAGTATTCGGCTCTTATCGCACGACTTACGCAGTCGGATACCAGGGTAGGTGGGTTACTGCCAACGCTAACTTGCTTGGCAATATCTGTCCGGAACATCTTCATCATTCTTCTAACTTTTTCTGTTTCATTGGGAACCAGTTCTGGACACAACCGGGCCAATTGTTCAAACTTCTTGACAGCCTCCATTACTGTCATTGATCCCTGTTTGAAACTGGCGAACTCATCCTGCTGGGCTGCCAGAATTTCCCTATTGTAGTACATGGTGCGGAACTCCGTTACAAATCTTGCCAGCTCAGGGCGGTAACATCTTGCCGCATCTGCACAGTCAT
>CM046362.1:16022813-16049355 GCA_025413025.1 Ficus hispida | reverse complement strand
GTCTCTGAAGATGTGCTATTTATTTCAAAGAAGGATTTGTGTCCTAACTTTGAATTTCTTAAGGACCAGATCTTGTCAGAAGCACACAAGACGCCGTATTCAGTACATCCAGGAGCTTCCAAGATGTATAAAGACCTCCGACTGAGTTATTGGTGGCCCAATATGAAGAATAGGTAGCAGAATATGTATCGAAATGCCTAACTTGTCAGAAAGTTAAGGCTGAACATCGACATCCAGGTGGCGAACTACAGAAAATAGAGCTTCCTGAATGGAAATGGGAGTAAATTACGATGGATTTCGTAGTAGGGCTACCCAGAACTTCAAGTGGGAATGACTCGATTTGGTTATTGTGGATAGATTAACCAAATCAGCCCACTTTATTGCGAAGGTCACCTTTTCAGTGGAGAAATTGGCTGAGATTTACGTATCCCAGATAGTCAGATTACATGGAGTACCAAAATCGATCATCTCAGACCGTGATGGACGTTTCACTTCTCGATTTTGGACAGTGTTCACAATGCTATGGGTCGAATTGAAGTTCAGTACGGCATTTCACCCCAAACTGACGGTCAAACAGAACGAACCATCCAGACACTGGAAGATATGCTAAGGTCATGTGTGCTGGATTTCAAAGGAAACTGGGATCAGAAGTTGCCATTGATCGAATTCTCCTACAACAACAGTTATCATGCTTCGATTGGTATGGTCCATTGAAGCATTGTATGGAAGAAAATGGTCGATCGCCTATTCACTGGCAGAAGTGGGGCAGAAGCAGCTGCAAACCACAGACTTCATTAAGAAGACCTCTGAGGATATTCAGATGATCAAGCAGAGACTCGACATAGCTTTTAGCAGACAGAAAAGTTATGCCGATAAACGTAGGAGGCCCTTGGAATTCCAAGTGGGAGATGCGGTGTTCATCAAGATTACTCCTATGAAAGGAGTGATGCGATTTGGTAAAAAGGGAAAGCTTAGTCCGAGGTATACGGGACCATTTGAGATTCTCGAACGGATTGGAAAAGTTGCCTATAAGCTTGCCCTACTGCCTGAGTTAGCTTCGATGCATAATGTTTTCCATGTGTCGATGCTCAAGAAGTATGTGTCAGACCCTTCCCATGTGCTTAGTCAGGAACCAGTGGAGGTTCATACGGACTTAACCTATGAAGAAAAGCCAGTTCGAGTTTTGGATCGGGAAGAGAAGGTCTTAAGGAACAAAACCATTCCCATGGTTAAAATATTGTGGCGAAACCACATGGTCGAAGAAGCAACCTGGGAGTTGGAAGATGAGATGAGAAAGAACTACCCTGATTTGTTCTAATTTTCGAGGACGAAAATTTTTAAGGGGGGTAGATTGTAATAACTAGAATTTTTCTATGTTACAATTTCTTGTATAGAAATTTGAACTGTACCGTGAAGGTAATTATGCAAAAGCCCGGTTTAGGGTTTTTATTCAGAATTGTGAGTTCTTATGCTTTTATAAGACTCAAAAATGATTGCTTAGTTGAGCATACGACCTTTTGAGGAAAAAGGTATGAAAACGCTATGATTTTTACAAAAGTCAAAGTTTGACCCGAGAGTCAAAGTTTGACCAGAAAGTCAAAGCTTGACCAGAAACCGTCAAAGTAAACCAAGAGAGTCCACGTTGTCAGAATAGGCAACATTGACCTAAGAAAGTCAAAGATTGGCTGGAAAGATCAATTTTTTTGACGATATCAAAAAATGGTTAGCGGTATAGGAAGTATACTGCGGAAAACCAAATTTTTCAGATAAAATGGTTTAAGTTAGATTCAAAACCACCATAGAAAAATCAAGCACACTAAATAAGAGATTAAAGGCCAAAAGGCTAGAAACGAAAAGAGAAATTTTCGTATAGTCCATTATTAGACAGATAAATTTTGGACTGCATTTTAATAGCCGGTACTGTGAATCAAAGACCACAGTATCAACTATATCTGTTTAGTATTGAGTTATACTGTCTAATGAAGAATTAGGCCAAATAAGGCCTTAATGATGATGCCATGTAACTTTTGATTTATGACATCATTTAAGGATTTAAGGAAAAATTGGAAAGAATTTTTAGTTGGTTCTAGAATGGATGGCCGGCCACCTCACCCTCTTTTTGTGCAAATTGGCTAACTTTGAAGGACTATTTTGTAATTTTAAAAAGTTCAAAATTGCCTATAAATAGGAGTGCATCCTATTCACAAAAATTAGAAAATTTAGCCAAACTTTGCCCAATTTCTTCCTCACCAAAACCGAATTTGGACAGCAGCCAAAAGAGAGAAAAAGTTTCAAAAACTTAAGGAATTAGTCTTAGGAGTAATCGGTATTCATTAGGAAGCAAGCCAAGAAGCTAGAAAAATTTTGGAACCAAGATTGGCCATTGCTGGCCGGTTCTGTGGCAGCAGCAGGGGGGAGAGAAATTGAAGGGGAAACCAAGTGGGGAGGTGGCTGTTTTGTGTGAAAAGTGGCCGGAACATTGGTAGGACCAATCCCTAGGTGGCTGCAAAATTTTAAGCTCATTGGAGGAGCATAGGGCCGGCTGCACCAAGGGGAAAGGAAGAGAGAAAATTGAGCCAAGCATACCCATATTGGAACAAATAAGGTAAAAATTTTCTTGGCCCTTAAATCTCTCAATTTAAGTTCTAAATTAGAGATTTAAATGTATTACAAGCTATATTGTAATGAGCATAAGCTCCCTTTAAATTCTGCCCTTAGGTCAGATTTTTATTAGTGTGTGTGTGCTTGATTAGTTAGGGGTGGTTGATTTAGCATTTTAAGCTATGTTTTGCTTAGTGTTTAATTGTGCAATTATATGTGCTTATGAGTATGATTGTATGCTAGATTAATTAAGGGTTGTATGTTTCCCCAAATCTGCCCAACAATATTTAAATGGCATGTTAGGGTGTTAGATGGAAATGTGTATGCTATGTGAGTAGAAATCAAGAAAACTAGCCAAACAGAAACCTTAAAAATTTAGTTTGATTGTTTGACTTGCATGGATGGGTTTGAGCTTCATGTTAGTTAAAATGGGACGTTAGAAACGCGTTGTATGTTGATTCTAGGCTCCCGCTGAGTTCGGTTGAGGTAGTATGCACGAATTAGGACGAGAAACCAAGAAAATACCGAAAACTGCCAATTCGGGTTAGATCTGCCCAGTTTTCTGGAAACCGAAATTTGAGGCCCTTAGAGGCTGATTTTGGAAAAACATAAAACACAAAAGTTGTAGATAAGGGTTTTTCCTAGTGGTCAACGTGGACAGTTTTCGAAAATAAGGCTCCAATGGCCTTCGTTTTTAAGAAAACCCGAGCCTAACCATGCCCAGACCCTAAGCACGGCCAGGTGAGTTTAACAGGGAAAATGAACGGGTTAGAGACCGATTTGGGTCTCGAGTTCAAAACAAAAGTTTTAGGATTTTGAATGCTTCAAAACTTTTATGAAGAAAACTTTTTCAAATTCGGCCTTGATTTTTAAATAGAAAATTGGATTTCAAAACTGTGCAGTGAACAAGAAATTCCTGCACAGGGACTTCTAAAACAGTGCAGGAAAAGGACGTTTCTGCACATTCACTGACTGATTCTCAGTGAAAAACTGTTCCAAAGGCAGTTTCTATTTTTAATGGTTTTTACAAAGACCGTTCTAAGTTTTATCAAATGATCTTAAAATCCTAAGTTTTTCCAAAGTAAAGAAAGAGTTTTTAATTGAGTTAAGTAAACCATGACCGGGAAAAGATTCCGAGTTATTGGTTTGGGTCCTAAGCCCAAGGGTTATCCAACGTAACCCAATAAAATAGTGAAAATGATTAGTCGGGCCTAAAAACTCGGGTTATCTGAAATAACCAATTGAGTTATATTTTAGAAAGCGTAGGCCCAAGATTTAAGAACAGTAGTCCAACGCTACTAAGGATGGCTGTTTAGCCAAGGTTACTTTATGTAACCAATCAAAGTACACGTTAAGTGTAGTAAACCCTAAACCTTAGGGGTATCCGCGATACAGAGGAAGTATCCGGGTTTGTTTAAGAAAAGGGGGAAACATATAACCATGACTAGGTATGAATGTTGGTTTGATTACCAACATTCTGTAAGAACTAAATTCTTACTCTATGTCCTCTGATATAGCAGGAAATAGCCTACTGAGGTATCCTGCAGTGGATCAACAAGTCTCGGGACATAGCACTCAAGGTAAGTACAACTCCGCCTACAGCATAGGCTCTTGTTGATACTTACCCAAGTATGAATAGTGTTTATGATATGATGTTATGTTTATGATAAGTATGTTCAGTTCATGATTATGAAATTAAAGCATGATTTATGTATAGTGACATCATGAAGCATGTTCACTAATAAGAATAATTATGAGTTCATGTAAAGTAAGTATGATGGCAAGCAAGCTTGCCTGTGTCGTACCGACCCGCGTCAGGTCGGGTTGAGCTATGGCAAGAGTAAGTCCATAGAGCGCGCCCGGTACGTACACTCATGATAAGGGGCCCATAAGTAAGATAAGTTAAGAATGAATACGATGGCATAATAAGAGCATAATTGGTTCATGCATATATTATGCGATGTTATAACATGATATGTATGTTATGATAAGTTTAAGTATGTTATGTATGCTATGAGAAGTTATGTATGATGGGTTATGTTTAATTGTTGCGGATATATATGTTGTACTTGCTGAGCGAAAGCTCACGTGACTTACGTCTATGCTGTAGGTAAGCAACCTACCAGCAACTGATGGTGCAAGGTGGCGAGCGGGGTAGAGCAAGCTGTGAAATGTGGGGATTTTAACCGCTTCGCGTTTTGATCTTATTATGTAAATTATGTTGTATGCAAACATCGCTATATTTTGCAAGTATCCGCACTGTAAAAAAAAAAAAAAAAATTTCCGCTGCTTACGTTACGCCTATTAAATAAGTACGTATGTATGTATGTATGGTAACGGCCTGTGCTAGGCGGGTCGTTACAATGTCGAGCCTCTGTCTGATCTTCTGAATGTCCTTAGAAGTCTTTTCGATAAAATCTGTGGTTTGTAGCTGTTTCTGTCCAACTTCCTGCCAGTGGATAGGAGATCGACATTTTCTTCCATATAATGCTTCAAATGGAGCCATACCAATTGAAGCATGATAACTGTTGTTATATGAAAATTCGATCAATGGCAGCTTCTGATCCCAGTTTCCTTTGAAATCCAGCACACAAGACCTTAGCATATCTTCCAGTGTCTGGATGGTTCGTTCTGATTGACTGTCAGTTTGGGGGTGAAATGCCGTACTGAACTTCAATTTCGACCCCATGACGTTGTGAACACTAGTCCAAAATCGAGAAGTGAAACGTCCATCACGGTCTGAGATGATCGATTTTGGCACTCCATGAAATCTGACAATCTGGGATACATAAATTTCAGCTAATTTTTCCACAGAAAAGGTGGCCTTAATCGCAATAAAGTGAGCCGATTTGGTTAATCTATCAACAATCACCCAAATCGTGTCACTCCCACTTGTAGTCCTGGGTAGTCCTACTACGAAATCCATAGTAATCTGCTCCTATTTCCACTCAGGAAGCTCTATCTTCTGCAGTTTTCCACCAGGATGTCGATGTTCAGCCTTAACTTTCTGACAAGTTAGGCATTTCGATACATATTCAGCTACCTCATTCTTCATATTGGGCCACCAAAAACTCTCTCGGAGGTCTTTGTACATCTTAGAAGCTCCTGGATGTACTGAGTATGGCGTCATATGTGCTTCCAACAAAATCTGATCCTTCAAGACTTCGAAGTTGGTAACACAAATCCTCTCCTTGAAGTAGATGACGCCATCTGCAGTGGTTCTAAACTCATTGCTTTTACCGCCAAAAAGCTGAGTTTTCAACAAAAAGGAATCCTTTTCTTGGTGAGACTTAATGGATTCCATCAAATTAGACTGAATAGTTAGAGAAGATAATTTCCCCGTTATCATCTCCAAATTAAACTCAGAAATCTCCTTTTGTAGTGGCTTAGGAAACATTCCAATAGACATCAGCATGCCTACGGATTTCCTGCTTAAGGCATCTGCTACTCTATTCGCCTTTCCAGGATGATAAAGGATCTCACAGTCATAATCCTTAACAAGCTCCAGCCATCTACGTTGTCTCATATTGAGCTCTTTCTGAGTAAAGATATACTTAAGGCTCTGGTGATCAGTGTAGATTTCACACTTATTCCCATACAAATAGTGTCTCCAAATTTTAAGTGCGAAAACTACTGCCGCGAGCTCTAAATCATGCGTAGGATAATTCCTTTCGTGAAACTTTAATTGTCGGGATGCATAGGCCACTACCTTGCCATTCTGCATTAAGACAGCTCCTAATCCATTTTTAGAAGCGTCACTATAGATCACGAAATTTCCTGCATCTACATCAGGAATTATCAACACAGGTGCACTTGTCAGCCTCTTCTTGAGCTCTTGGAAATTCTCCTCACACTTCTGAGTCCATTCAAAAGTTTTTCCCTTCCTGGTAAGAGCGGTGAGGGGTGTAGCGATCTTGGAAAATCCCTCAACGAATCGTCGGTAATAGCCAGCTAATCCAAGGAAACATCTTATTTCCGTAACATTTTTGGGTGCTGGCCATGCACTAACTGCCTCTACCTTAGCAGGGTCTACTGAAATTCCTTCCTTCGATACCACATGACCCAAGAAATGAACTTTTTCCAACCAAAATTCACATTTTGTGAATTTGGCATAAAGCTGATTCCTTCTCAACGTCTCCATCACCAATCTAAGGTGACGTTCATGTTCCTCTTTGGACCTTGAGTAGATTAGAATATCGTCGATAAAAACAATGACGAACTTATCCAAGTATTCCTTGAATACTCGATTCATAAGGTCCATAAATGCTGCCGGGGCATTGGTTAATCCGAATGGCATAACCAAAAACTCATAGTGCCCGTAACGTGTTCGAAAGGCCGTCTTGGAGATATCTGCCTCCTTGATCCTGAGCTGATGATAGCCTGAACGTAGATCGACCTTCGAAAATACTACTGCTCCTCTGAGTTGATCGAACAGATCGTCAATCCTTGGAAGGGGATACTTGTTCTTGATCGTAATCTTATTCAACTCACGGTAGTCGATACACATACGCAGTGATCCATCCTTCTTCTTTACGAATAGCACTGGTGCTCCTCATGGGGAGTAACTCTGTCGGATGAATCCTTTGTCAAGCAGTTCTTGTAACTGCACTTGCAATTCCCTAAGCTCAGCCGGTGCCATACGATAAGGCGCTTTGGAGATCGGTGCAACTCCAGGTAGTAATTCGATTTCGAACAAAATCTCGCGTTCTGGCGGAAGTCCGGGTAAATCCTTCGGAAAGATATCTACATATTCCTTTATAATGGGAACATCTTCCGGCATCAACTCCACTTCATAATCCTTATCCATCATGTTAGCTAAATATCCTTGGCAGCCATTAGCTAACATTTTCCAAGCCTTCATTGCTGAAACCAGTTTGGTTGCTGAACTCCGAGATTGCCCGTAGAGATTAAACTCCTCCTCTCCATACGGAGTGAACGTTACACAACGCCTTCGGCAGTCGATCCTGGCATTGTACTTGCCTAAGAAGTCCATTCCTAAGATCACATCGAAATCCTGAAGCTTGATCACGATGAGATCTACAAACAATTCTCTACCACAGATAGTCACGGAAGTATTTCGTATCCAAAAATTGGACCACAAAATCTCTCCGGATGGCAAAGAGGTTTTAACAGGTTGATCTAAACTATCCACTCCTTTTCCTAACTTCTGGGCGAACTCCAGGGATACAAATGAGTGAGTAGCACCAGAATCAAACAAGGCAACAACATCATAAGTGGTGATAGAAATCTGACCTGTCACCACATGTGAAGTCCCAGCTTCAGCATCACCCTTGGTGTAGGCATAGATCCTGGCTTGAGGTTCAGGAGCCTCTAATCTTCCTTGAGTGATTGAGGGTCCTTTAAGCTTAGCTTGGACTGCATGCAGCTGCCTGTTGGTGTTCTGACTCGGGTACGGAGGATTTTGGCCTCGGTTATTCAGATGGCAGTTTTTCGCATAATGCCCTTCCTTACCACACAGGAAGCAGGCATTTGACCCCATTCTACAAACTCCCGGGTGTTTCCTTCCACACCTAATACACGTGGGGTAATCAGTGCTATTTCCCTCATTTCCTCTATTGTTCTTCTTTTGAGGGTAATTCCTTTGCTGACCCTGGCCAGAGAAACTCCCTTTTCTCTTGTTTCTTCCAAAATGTTTGGAACCTTGGGCCGGGCTACTTATCGGGCCTTTCTGACTCAACTCCAGGCCTTGACGAGGCTGCATCGGCTTTACTACGGTTTTCTCCTCCTTTCTGGCCTTAAAAATCTGAGCCCTTGCTTCCTTGTCCTGGTTTATCCAATATTCGGCTCTCATTGCCCGACTCACACAGTCGGATACCAGGGCAGCTGGGCTACTGCCAGCACTAACCTGCTTGGCAATATCAGTACGGAACATCTTCATCATCCTTCTCACCTTTTCCGTTTCATTGGGAACCAATTCCGGACAAAACCGGGCTAACTGATCAAATTTCTTGACAGCCTCCAATACTGTCATTCACCCTTGTTTCAGACTAGCGAACTCATCCTGCTGAGCTGCCAGGATTTCCCTGTTGTAGTACGTGGTGCGGAACTCCGTCACAAAATCTTGCCAGCCCATGGTGGCAACATCTCGACGCATCTGGACAGTCCTCCACCAGTGTCTAGCGTCTTTCTTGAGTGCAAAGGAAGCACATAGAACTTGTTCCTGTTCCGATAGCCTCATAAAGTCCAAGTTAACTTGGATATCGATTAACCAATTATCCGCAGCTATCGGGTCCATCAGTCCTTCGAATTCAGGTGCCTTCATTCGCCTGAATCTTTCGTACAGTAAATCCTCCCGTACTGGCTGCATGTTTACTGGAACTCCTGCAGGTACTAACAGAACTCCAAAATTCCGTGGATTTTCCGGCTGTACCTCTGGTTGAACTTCTGGTTCCGGAGGTACTCTATTCTGTTGTAGAGGAACTTCCTCAGCTCGAGGTCTCTGGTTCACATGAGCTAATTGCTCCCGCAATCTATTCGTTTCTCGCTGCTGTTCCAGCAGCTGCCGTTGCAAATTTATTACAACAGTTGCGAAATCTGGTTCTGGCTGATTTACAGGTACCGTACGATGAGTACGAACCATTTTCTAGTTCCTATCAAATCACAAGAAAAGATATTATCATACTAGGAATATCCTTTCTTTCATACCTTTCTTATCATAGCATAACATATTACGTTACATCAGAACGTTATTACTGTATCATATCAGAATGTTTTCTTCGTATTATAGCACATACAACTCGTAATATGCCTTTCATAATCATATCATATCATTCTTGAACTGACTTTTTACATTCTTATAAAAAGTACTTCATATTTACCATCTTGTAAATACATTTTGACACGATCACTGTACATACATAACCATAACTTCTGATGGAAGTGTCTAACACTTTCTCATCATATAACAGTACAAGCCTATCATCAAAAAGACACAAAAAGATAAGCTAGTACATATTAGTCGTAAACTACTCAAAATATATATACACGATTAGTCTATTCTATGTGTTCGATCGTAACCACCGAGGATGCGTCGGAATCTGACTCCTCAGCTCCGTCATGAAACAAAATCTCCTCGGGGTCCTCGCCATAATCAAACACATCATCATCATTCTCTAGCCAGCCCGTATGCTGAATTTCTGGCGCTGGCTCTATTTCTTCCTCGTCGTCGCTAGAAATGTCAATGATCGGGGGATCCTCAGGCTGATCCTCCAGAGCGACTAGGAAATCATCGAACTCATTTACGGCCAAATCAGCCTCGGCGTCCTAGGGCGGTGCTGGATCGGCCTCGAAAGGCGGCTCTCCCATCCCAGCCTCATCGACTGGTGCCTGCGGACCACCCGCAACCTCAGCAACCTGCATGGCCTGCATGACAGCCTCCGCCTCTAAAATGTCATCGATCATGTTCCCCAACGTCATGCCTGGCATCGGTATAGGAACATACTATCGGATCTGATGAGGCAGTCCGTCTCAAAGTGTCTGCAATGCCAATGTCACCGGGTTAGCCAGGTCCTGGGGGACATATGGCAGTAACTCCTCCTGGAACCTTCGACAGTAGTGGCTTATAGGCTCCTGCGGATAGGCGTGCCAAACCATTGAAAAACTCAGATATCGGGCATGGTGCGTATCCCGGTACATCGTCGGATCGCGATTGGGCTCATCTGCCCCCTCATCTGGTATCGGTCCATAGTGCGCAACTAGTAACGCACGGAAATGCACCCAAGTCCGACTTGGAATTTCTCTCTCTCCTATCGTCATCCACCAAAGTCGAACGTCTACTGCGAGACATCGACTGGCTAATGAGACCTGTAGTCGCTCCTCGATATGGCAAAGATGGAAAATCTATTCCATGTCGTATAGCCATGCTGCCAACGACACCGTCCGTCTAGTGCCATCATAAATCATAGGATGCGACTCGTAGAATGACATCACTGCACGCCGATCCTCATTTACATGCGCGGGATCCATCTCGTCGGATCTATAATAACATAATAAAATAATAAATACATACTTAATAAAATAAAATCACTTACAATGATGGCGGCAATGGCAGGCATACTGTGAAATTGGATAGCAGGAAACCGCTCTGATACCAACTCTGTAACGACCCGCCTTGCACAGGCCGTTACCATACATACATACATACGTTCTTACTTATTTAGCGTAAGCAGCGAAAATTTTTTTTTTTTATTATTACATAACGCGTACGAGCGATTAGCCATATATATATATATACAGCATGGATAAGCGGAAAGCATAATAATATAACAATGTTCGGAATACGAAATTATATACATACAAAAAGAACAAAACGAGTAGCGGCTATTAATCCCACATTTCACAGTTCGCCCTGCCACGCTCACCATCTTATATCAACAACTGCCCATAGGTTGCTTACCTACAGCATAGACGTAAGACGTGAGCTTTCGCTCAGCAAGTACAACATATTTATCCGTGACAATACAACTCAAAACATAATTCATCGTAATCCTACATAGCATCTCATATCATAACATTTCATAATCTTACATAGCATCTCATATCATAGCATTTCATACTTAACTCATCATATCGTAACATTTCATACATAACATATCATAGCATTGCATAATATATGCATGAACCGATTATGCTCGTATTATGCCATTTCATGCATTCTTAACTTATCTTGTTTATGGGCCCCATAACATAAGTGTACGTACCGGGCGCGCAACTATGGAGTGGTTGGGGCGGCCAGACCATTTCCAACTCAAACCATAGTCTAACCCGACCTAACGCGGGTCGGTACGACACGACAAGCTCGCTTGCCATCATACTTGCTTTTCGTGATCTCATAATTGATCTTGTTAGTGAACATGCTTCGTGATGTCACTAAACTTAAATCATACTCATATCTTAACAACATGCCTTATCTCATAATCATAAACTTGATATCATCATAATCATAGGCTTGATATCACCATAATAATCATAAGCTTGATATTATCATAATAATCATAACATCGCATCAAACAATTCTAGCATACATTTACATCACATTCTAATAGCAATCATTCATCATACTTGGGTAAGTATACAACGGAAAGTCTATGCTGTAGACGGAGTTGTACTTACCAGATACTAAATCTCAAGTTTAGCGCTTTTCTTAACCGAGTGTTTTTCCTGTTTTCACAGAAGAAATCATAGGATGAGAATCATCCTATCATAGTATCATACAACCCTAGTTATTAACTTATCTCAGTATAAGGATATCAAAAACATAACATAAACTTTAAAATCCTACTATCTTTTAAAGCACTAAAATTCTAAAAACAAACTATATTTGAAATCAGTCTTTAAATTTGATCCTTTTTTTTAACAAATCTGTTCCAAATTTGAAAATATTTCCTTCATGAAAGTTGTAGACCTTGAAGGTTCCTACAACTTTTGTTTTTAACTCAAAACTCAAATCTGATTTAAACATGCTTGGTTCTGCCTTTGAAAATTCTTTGACCATTTTCATTACCCTAAAATTTGGTCTCGGGTTTTTGTAAAAACGAAGGTCTTAGAGGCCTGATTTTTAAAAACTGTATGCGTAGGCCCCTAGAATTTTCCCTTCTCTACAACTTTGTAGTTTTAACTTTTTCATGATTCGGCCTCTAAGGGCCTCAAAATTCACTTTCCAAATTTACTGTCCAGTTTGACCCGAAACTGGCAGTTTTTTGTTCGGTTTGGTTTTTAGGTAACTAACGTGCACACTACCTCAAACGGTTACCCCGTGAGCCTATACCAAGCATGCAGGCGTTACCTAACCATTTCAAACTCATACAATCAGATCTTACTCATATAATTTTTGTAAAACAAAAATCTTAAACTTGCATAAAATTCTATTTCGAAACTAGTATATCGAAACCGAAAACTATCAACTACACATAAGGCATAGTACTTGAATCTGCTTTTTATAAACTCATGCTTATACATAACATCACACTCATAATCTTCTTATCAAAAACGTGAATGAAAACTAGAGGTTAAAAAGTTTACCTCAAGCTTCACAAAACAAATTCTAGCTTCGGGTTTTGGAGGTTTTCTTTTTCACTAGACCAACACCAACCGAATCTGATTTCACTCACACTTTTGTTCGGCTTTTAAGGGGTAAAAGAGGTGCTTGATGGCTGAGAGGTGGACTAAAAGAAACCTACAGATTTTGCCTTCACCTATTTATAGATGAATTCTTGTTCTTACCTTGCCAACAAGTCCTCCAACAATTTTTATTTTTTTCCAGCAATCCTAGTGTGCTGGCCGGCCATGGCTGGCCCTAGGAAATGAGTAAGCAAGGCTAAATTGACTCACCAAGGCTACTAGGTGATGTGCCTTGCCCTTAGGATGGCTGGTCATTAGAGTGATGATGTGTCAAAATCTTAGCTAGCCATGGTGGCAAAGCTAGAAATGCTGATTCATCTAAGCTACATCATGGTGTGTCATTCTCCAATTGGCCGGATTTTTGTGCAGATTTGGCAAGGCCTTGGCTGGCCAAAGAGGCAAGCTAAAAGGGTGACTCATCAAGGCTAGACCATGAGGTGTCTCTTCCTCCAAATGGCCGGATTTGGTGTAGGTTTGGCAAGAGCTTGGCTTGCCAAATGAGCAAGCTAGAATGGTGATTCACCAAGGCTAGGCCATTAGGTGTCTAAACCATATGGTGGCCGGCCTTAGGTGGCTTGGTGTGCTTGGCTTTGCTAGCCAAATAGGCAAGGCTAAAGTGCTTGCTTACCAAGGCTAGTTTCATGATGTGTCTAGCCAAGGTGGTGGCCGGTTCCTTAGTGTGCCACAAGGACAAATTTTTTGCTTAATGATACATCACAAATAGCCAAGTAAGCATGACTAAAATGCTTACTAAGCAAGGCTAGGTTTTTAGGTGTCAAACTCATAAAGAAACACCTAATTCCCTATCTACTAATCAGCCCTTAAAATCATAAAATTTTCTTGCAATTCTTCATAAGGTGGCCGGCCATTACTTGCTAGGTATGAAAGTTGCAAAATGCAACATAGCTTAGTATGCAAAACTATTTTGCTTACTAGGCAAGGCTAAAATTATGAGGTATCAAATTCTAATGAACTTCAAATTTTTCATACCTTGCCTATTGGTCCTTAAGAGCAAAATATCAGCTCATTAACCCTTGATGTGGCCGGTTCCCTTAAGTACAAGTGTAGGCAAATGATTGGTCAATTTTGAACCAATCCAAACCTAACTTGATTCCTTGGTTTCCAACTAGGTTAACCAAATTTAAAAATCATCATAAGCTAAATTGAACTAGGAAATCTAACTAGAAAAATCCATAGTTCCATAAATTTACAAATTTATCTATCGAACCATAATTTTCACAAAATTACACTTTGACCCCTAAAGGCAAAACATTTGCACTTTAGTCCCTATAGGGTGGCCGGTTCTCAAAGTGACATTTGTCATTCTTTTTAATACCTCACTTGGCTTATCTCCTAAACACAGTTCATTTTCATACTGACATACATATTCAGATACTGTTTTCGACTAAAAACAGTATACTTGCACTGGTCCATTATCCAGATTTTGTCTGAACTGCGTGTAGGGTTCTCATAAAATTAGAAACTACTAACAGAGAATCATAAATCATAGATTTGCCTTTTACTACAAAAAGGTCTTTCATAAGTAAATTATCAAATCTCTTAATCAAGAATTTAATAATTTTACTGATAAAACATAACACATAAACATTTCTTAATTACAAACTTTGATTGTTCATAACAGAAATCAAAATTTGTAAACAAGCTGGTCATTACATTTTATACCTTTTTACTCAAAAGATCACTTGCTTTACAAAGCAATAATTTTTTTTTTTTGGAGTCTTATAAAAGCATAAGAACTCGCAATATCTAATAAAAACCCTAAGCTGGGCTTTTCATATATACCTTCAGGGCAGAATTCAAATATCTACACAAGACATTATGACGTTGGGAAATTCTAGTTATTACACTCCCAATGAGCCCGAAATTTTCCAGCCACCTAGGGGTTTGCTCCAACCAAATTTCCAGCCACTCACAACAATTTCAGCCACCCCCCCACCACTTTTCCTTTCACTTTCTCTTCCTCCCTTGCTGCTGCCACACAACCGGCCACCAATGGCCAAATGGTTTCCAATTTTTTTTCCAACTTCCTAGCTTGCTTCCTAGTGAATGCCTAACACTCCTAAGACCAATTCCTTGATTTTCCAAGCTTTTTCTTTCTTTTTGGAAGCTCACTCAAGTTCGGTTTTTAGAGGGAAAATTTGACCAAAGTTTGCCTAAGTTTTCTAATTTTTGTGAATAGGAAGCATCCCTATTTATAGACATTTTTGAACTTTCCAAAATTGCAAAATAGTCCTTCAAAGTTCACCATTTTGCACTTTAGGGGGGTGAGGTGGCCGGCCATTTGGTTCTAGAACCATCCACCTTTCTTTCCAATTTTGCATTAAATCCATAAAATGATGTCATAAATCAAAAATTAAGTGACATCATCATTAAGGCCTTATTTGGCCTAATTCTTGATTAAACAATGTCTTTTAATACTAAACAGATATTGTTGATACTGTGGTCATTAATTCACAGTACCGACTATTAATCTGCAGTCCAAAATTTATCTGTCTAATAATGGACTATACGAAAAATTCTCTTTTCGTTTCGAGCCTTTTGGCCTTTAATCTCCTACTTAGTGTGCTTGATTTTTCTATGGTGGTTTTAAAACTTATTCTTACTATCTGCGTTGTAAAAATGACTTTTCGCAGTATATACCTCATACTGCATCACATACTTAAGTTTCGACATCTAGTTGACCTTTTTAGGCAATCCTTGACTTCTCTTAGTCGATGTTGCCTTTCTTGAACAATGTTGACTCTCTTGGTCAACTTTGACTTTCGTGGTCAACTTGGACGTCTTTTGGTCAAACTTTGACAAAAAAAAAAAATCATTACGTTTATATACCTTTTTACTCAAAAGGTATCATGCTTGACTAAGCAATCATTTTTGAGTCTTATAATGCATAAGAACTCACAAATTTCAATAAAAACCCTAAACCGGGCTTTTGCATAACTATCTTCACGGTACAATTCAAATTTCTATACAAGAAATTGTAACATAGAAAAATTCTAGTTATTACATAAGTACATGGGAAGGGTCTAGCACATACTTCCTTAGCATCGACACATGGAAAACATTATGCATCGAAGCTAATTCAAGTGGTAAGGCAAGCTTATAGGCTACTTTTCCAACCCTTTCAAGGATTTCAAATGGTCCTGTGTATCTCGTGTAATAACTAGAATTTTTCTATGTTACAATTTCTTGTATAGAAATTTGAATTGTACCATGAAGGTAGTTATGCAAAAGCCCGGTTTAGGGTTTTTATTGAAATTTGTGAGTTCTTATGCGTTATAAGATTAAAAAATGATTGCTTAGTCAAGCATGATACCTTTTGAGTAAAAATGTATATAAACGTAATGATTTTTATTTTGGTCAAAGTTTGACCAAAATACATCCAAGTTGACCACGAAAGTCAAAGTTGACCAAGAGAGTCAACATTGGCTAAGAAAGGCAACATCGACTAAGAGAAGTCAAGGATTGCCTAAAAAGGTCAACTAGATGTCGAAACTTAATTATGTGATGCAGTATGAGGTATATACTGCGAAAAGTCGTTTTTACAACGCAGATAGTAAGAATAAGTTTTAAAACCACCATAGAAAAATCAAGCACATTAAGTAGGAGATTAAAGGCCAAAAGGCTCGAAACGAAAAGAGAATTTTTCGTATAGTCCATTATTAGACAGATAAGTTTTGGACTGCAGATTAATAGTCGGTACTGTGAATTAATGACAACAGTATCAATAATATCTGTTTAGTATTAAAAGACACTGTCTAATTAAGAATTAGGCCAAATAAGGCCTTAATGATGATGTCACTTAACTTTTGATTTATGACATCATTTTATGGATTTAACACAAAATTGGAAAGAAAGTTGGATGGTTCTAGAATAAAATGGCCGGCCACCTCACCTCCCTAAAGTGCAAAATGGTGAACTTTGAAGGACTATTTTGTAATTTTGGAAAGTTCAAAAATTTCTATAAATAGGGGTGCTTCCTATTCACAAAAATTAGAAAACTTAGTCAAACTTTGGTTAATTTTTCCCTCTAAAATCCGAACTTGAGTGAGCTGCCAAAGAGAAAGAAAAAGCTTGGAAAATCAAGGAATTGGTCTTAGGAGTGTTAGGCATTCACTAGGAAGCAAGCTAGGAAGTTGGAAAAAAAAATTGGAAACCATTTGGCCATTGGTGGCCGGTTGTGTTGCAGCAGCAAGGTGGAAGGGAAATTGAAGGGGAAAACAAGTTGGAAGGTGGTTGATTTTTGTGGAGAGTGGCCGGAGAGTGATTGGAACAACCCCTAGGTGGCTGGAAAATTTCGGGCTCATTGGGAGGAGCTAAGGCCGGCTGCACCAAGGAGAAAGGAAGAGAAAGAAATTTTGGATCAAGCAAACCCGTTCTTGAATTGAGCAAGGTAAAACTTCTCTTGAACTGTAACGACCCGCCTAGCACAGGCCGTTACCGTACATACATACATACATAACATACATACATACTTAGCATAAACAGCGGAAATTTTTTTTTTTTTTTTTTTATTTTTTTTATACGGGGTGCATGAACGATAACGATATATAAATAACGATTGTATGAACGAAACAAAAAGCGATAATCGAACACCGGATAATATATAATGTACATAAGAGACAAAAATGCGTAGCGGCAGAATATCCCACTCACTTCACAGTTCACCCTGCCCCGCTCGCCATCTCGTATCAAAATTTGCTGACAGGTTGTTTACCTACAGCATAGACGTAAGACACGTGAGCTTTCGCTCAGCAAGTACAACATAATTATCCGCAACAATTAATAATACGAAACGTAACTCAAATCTAACATAACACATTCTACCCTAATCATGCATGAGCCAATTATGTTTGATTATGCTTGCTTGGTTTTTCATAGCGTATCATACTTATCGTACTAAACATGTTTATCATGCTTATGGGCCCCATAAGTGTACGTACCGGGCGCGCAACTATGGAGTGGTTGGGGCGGCCAGTCCATTTCCAACTCAATCCATAGTCCAACCCGACCTATGAGCGGGTCGGTACGACACAGGCAACTTGCTTGCCTTCATACTTATCTTTCATAATTTCTTAATCATTCTTTTTTTTTTTAGAGTTAGTGAACATGCTTCGTGATGTCACATATTCATAAAACACAATCCTATCATGCTTCATATCATAAATTCATACATCATAGACATATCATACATCTAAATCATAACATAACCTTTCATCATGGCATATTCATAATATATAACATTTCATAAGCATATCGCATCAACTACCATAGCATTTATCATTCATACTTAGGCAAGTATTCAACTAAAGCCTATACTGTAGGCGGAGTTGTACTTACCTTGAACTCTAAGTCCGATGCTATGCCGCTCCTGAACAGGTCGCAATAACAGATTATCACCTGTTATTACAAAGGACATAGCGTAAGGATTTCTGAAAATCCTACTTTTAAATTTGTTGGTTATCCCAACCAACATTCATTTTATTCTGCGTTTATATGCCCCCATAATCTAACTTATATACATTAGGAACGGGTTACTAAAATAACCCTGTAGGTAACCCTCGAGACAAGGGCCCTATTCCATAATCTTAATTCATTATTGGGTTATGTTGGATAACCCTTGGGCTTCGGGCCCAAACCAATAACTCGGTGTCTTTTCCGGTTTATTGCTCACCGAAACTTGGTTTAAAAATCCACTTTTGAAAACTTAAGGTTTTCTTTAAAATTCCTATGAGTGGGTTCTTTATAAAAATTATTGAAAGTCAATTCTGCCTTTGGAGCAGCTTCTTTCTAAAAACTTGCTAATGTACGTGCAGGAAAACCCAATTCCAACACTGTTTTTAGAAATCTTGAGCAGTAACCTTCCGATCACTGCACAGTTTTTGAAATACATTTTTATTTGAAAAACTGAATTCGAATTTGAAAAAATTTCCTTCAGCAAAGTTTTAAATCTCAAAACGTTCTAAAACTTTCATGTTTTGATCAAAATCCATTTCGGACTTTAACCCACTCGTTTTCTCCTTTTAAGTTCACCTGGCCGTGCATGAAGTCTGGGCACGGTCAGCTCGGTTTTCTATAAAAACGAAGGCCGTTGGAGCCTTATTTTTAAAAACTGTCTGTGCTGTCTTATAGGAAAAACTGTTCTAAACAACTTTCATGTTTTACGTTTTTCGAAAATCGGCCTCTAAGGGCCTCAAAATTTGTTTTCCATAAAACCGGGTAACTGGAACCCGAAATGGCAGTTTCAAATCCTTCATTCGGTACTCGCCCTAAAAACGTGCACACTACCTCAACCGAACCAGCGGGAGCCTAAGTCAAACAAACAGCGCCTTTCTAACGTTAATTTTTCCTTAAACACAAATAAAAACTTAGCCATGCAAGCCATTATCTTATCTCAAATAATTAGGATGTGCAGATTTTTTTTCCAGCTTGCACAACATGCACCAAATCTGTTCATTACCTAATTATGCATTCAAGCTCATAACTAAACCTATTAGGAGCATATAAACTTAACCATACAACTAACATACAATCCACATACATCAAACATATTTAAAATCATACTATACTACTCTAGCACATTAAATCAAGCACATACCTACCTAGGGGCCGAAAATAAAATCCGAGCTTATGCTCGTACAACCGATAACTTGTAATACAATTTAAACTTGCAAATTGAACCAAATTGAAAGCTGCAAGTTATGAGAAATTTTACCTTGATGAACCCTAAGTTTGATTAGGGTTGGTCCAAACTTCTTTCTTCCTTGGCTCCTAGTACAGCCGGCTCCTCCCTAGGCTCACCCAGAAAAAATTTTTTTTTTCTGCCTTCGGCTGCTGCTGCCCACCAAGGTCAGCCACTAAATCCGGCCACTCCCTTAAACTTCCTTCAACTTTTTCTCACCCTTTTCCAGCCCACAAACAGCCGGCCAACAAGCTAACAAAGGGGTCCAAAATTTCCAGCACTCACTATCTTCCTCCTAGCTGAAAACCGAACTACACCCAAGGGTTCCTACACTTGGATTTCTGTTTTTGTTCTTGTTTTTCTCTTGGCTGTAAGGGACGGTTTTTGAGCTGTAAATTGGGCAGAATTTGGCTGAGATTTTTGAATTTTCTGAATAGGAATGGCCACCTATTTATAGAGGTTTGGCAACTTTGCTTAATTGCCAAAAACTCCATCAAAAATCAGCTTTTTACACCATTTTTGGTGAGGTGGCCGGCCAGCCCATGCTTAGTTGGCACCTAATACTTTCCTAATTAAGCTTAATTCCATATTATGTCATTAATAATGGATAAGGTGATGTCATTAAGGCTTGTTTGGCTTAAAGCTTTAAAAGCAATCCATTTAAAGCCAAACAGACATCGTTAATACTGTGTTACTTCATACATAGTTTCATAAATTAAATTTCATTCCAAAATTTATCTGTCATAAAATGGACGATACGAAAAACTTTTCTTTTCGCTTTGAATCCTTTGGCCCTTAATAATCTATTTATGTGCTTGAATTTTTCTAAAGCGGGTTTAGGTTTAATTCTAACTATTTTGTCCGTAAAAATTGATTTTCGCAGTACGAAACCTTTACTGCTCAACATTCTTAAATTCCGTCACATAGTTGGCCTTTTTAGTCAATCTTTGACTCCTCGGGTCAACTTTGACTTTCATGGTCAACTTTGACCTTCATGGTCAACTTTGACTTTTTCGGTCAAACGTTGACTTTTTGTAAAATCAGAGAGTTTGCTATCTTTTGAACCCAAAAGATCGTAGGCTTGACTAAGCGATCATATTTGAGTCTTATGACGCCATAAGAACTCATGAAAATTAATAAAAACCCTAAGCCGGGCTTTTTCATAAATACCATTTCGGTACATATTAAATTTCTATACGAGAACTCAAAACGTTGAATTTTCTAGATCTTACATGAACCCTAAGCTCTCAATTCAAGTTTTAAATTAGAGATTTAGATGTATTACAAGCCGATTTGTAATGAGCATAAGCTCAATTTAAATTCTGCTTTAGGTCAGATTTTTTTTTTAGTGTGTGCTTGATTAGTTAAGGGTGGTTTGAGTTATGATTTTAAGCTATGTTTTGATTGATGTTAATTACGTGCTTATTAGTATGATTGCATGCTAGGATATTTAGTAGGTTATATGTTCCCCCAAATCTACCCAACAGAATGTTGATGGCAAGCTAGGGTGTTAGAATGAATGGTGTATGCTATGGTTGGTAGAAACTAGAAACAAGCCAACCCTAACCCTTAAAAATGCAGTTTTATTGTTTGACTTGCATGGACGGGTTTGAGCTTCATGTGAGTTAAAACGGGACATTAGAAAAGCGTTGTATGTTGATTCTAGGTTCCCGCTAAGTTCGGTTGAGGTAGTGTGCTCGAATTAGGACGAAAAACCAAGAAAGGAACGAAAACTGCCAATTCGGGTTCAAGCTGGCCAGTTTTCTGGAAAGCCAGTTTTGAGGCCCTTAGAGGCTGATTTTGGAAAAACGTAAAGCACAAAAGTTGTAGATAAGGGTTTTTCCTATGGGACAGCGTGGACAGTTTTCAAAAATAAGGCTCCAATGGCCTTCTTTTTTATGAAAACCCGAGCCTGACCGTGCCTAGACCCTATGCACGACCAGGTAAGTTTAATAGGGAATATGAATGGGCTAGAGACCGATTTGGGTCTCGAGTTAAACACAAAAGTTTTAGAGTTTTTTATGCTTTAAAACTTTTATGAAGAAAACTTTTTCAAATTCGGCTTTGATTTTTAAATATAAAATTGGTTTTCAAAACTGTGCAGTGTACTGGAAATTCCTGCACAGGGATTTCTAAAACAGTGCAGGAAAAGGACAATTCTGCACATACACTGACTAATTCTCAATAAGAAACTGTTCCAAAGGCAGTTTCTGTTTTTTAATGGTTTTTACAAAGACCCGCTCATCAGATTCTAAGTTTTTAATAAAATGATCTTAAAACCCTAAGTTTTTCCAAAACAAAGGAGAGTTTTAAATCAAGTTTAAATGAACCATAACCAGGAAAGGTACCGAGTTATTGGTTTGAGCCCTAAGCCCAAGGGTTATTCAACGTAACCCAATAAAATAGTGGAAATGACTAGTTGGGCCTAAAAACTTGGGTTATCTGAAATAACCAATTGAGTTGTATTTTAGAAGGCGTAGGCCCAAGATTTAAGAATAGTAGTCCAACGCTACTTTGGATGGCTGTTTAGCCAAGGTTACTTTATGTGACCAATCAAAGTACACTTTAAGTGTAGTAAACCCTAAACCCTGGGATTGACCGGGATACTGGGTAAGTATCCAGCTTTGTTTTAAGAAAAGAGGGAGGGGGGGGGGGGGGGCATATAACTATGACTAGGTATGAATGTTGGTTGAATTACCAACATTCTGTAAGGACAGAATTCTTACTCTATGTCCTCTGATATAGCAGGAAATAGCCTGTTGAGGTATCCTGAAGTGGATCAACAAGTCTCGGGACATAGTACTCAAGGTAAGTACAACTTCGCCTACAGCATAGGCTTTCGTTGTATACTTGCCCAAGTATGTTTGATGTTTATGATGGAAAGATGTTATGTTTACAATATGACTATGTTAAGTTCATGAGTATGAGATTATGGCATGAGGTTAAGATATGAGCATAATTTATGAATAGTGACATCACGAAGCATGTTCACTAATAAGAACAAGTATGAGTTCATGAAAAGCAAGTATGATGGCAAGCAAGCTTGCCTGTGTCGTACCGACCCGCGTTAGGTCGGGTTGGACTGTGGTTTGAGTTGGAAATGGACTGGCCGCCCCAACCAAATCATAATTGCGCGCCCGGTACGTACACTTATGATAAGGGGCCCATAAGTAAGATAAGTTAAGAATGAATACGATGACATAATAAGATCATAATTGGTTCATGCATATATTATGCGATGTCATGTATGTTATTATAAGTCATGTTATGATATGGTGAGTTGAGTATGCTATGTATGATATGTCATGATATGTGAGGTGATAATAATCTATGATTATGTTTATTGTCGCGGATATGTATATGTTGTACTTGCTGAGCGAAAGCTCACGTGACTTACGTCTATGCTGTAGGTAAGCAACCTACAGGCAACTGATGGTGCAAGGTGACGAGCGGGGCAGGGCAAATAGTGAAATGTGGGGATTATAACCGCTTCGCGTTTTGATTTTTTTATGTAAATTATTTCGTATGCAAACATCCTTATATATGTTTACGTATTTCAAGTATCCGTATTATAAAAAAAAAAAAAAAAAAAAAAATTTCCGCTGCTTATGTTACGTCAAATAAATAAGTATGCATGTATGTATGTATGGTAACGGCCTGTGCTAGGCGGGTCGTTACCGAGTTGGTATCAGAGCGGTTCCCTGCTACCCAATTTCACAGTATGCCTGCCGTCCCCGCCATCATTGTAAGTAATTTTATTTTTATGAGTGAATAATTATTAAATGATTATGTTATGATAGATACGACATTATGGATCCCGCTGGAGCAGACGAGGATCGACGTACTGTGACGTCTTTTTACGAGTCGCATCCGATGATTTTTGATGGGACGAGACGGACAGTGTCGTTAGCAGGATGGCTATACGACATGGAGCTGATTTTCCGTCTATGTCATATAGAGGAGCGATTACAGGTTTCGTTAGCCAGTCGGTGTCTTGCTGTAGACGCTCGACTATGGTGGATGACGATAGGAGAGGGATCGATGCCGAGTCGTACTTGGGCGCATTTCCGTGCATTGCTAGTCGCACGTTTCGGACCGCTACCGGACGAGGGTGCTGGTGTACCTCACCGGGATCCTGCGATGTATCGGGATATGTATCATACCCGATACCTTAGTTTTTTAGTAGTGTGGCACGCCTACCCATAGGAGCCCATGAGCCACTACTGTAGGCGGTTTCAGGAGGAGCTGTTGCCTTACGTCCCCTCGGGACTTGGCTAACCCGGGGATGATTTCACTACAGACTTTCCGGGACTGATTGCCTCCGCAGATCCGCCAGTACGTTCCTATGCCGTTGCCTGACACGACAGTGGGGAACATGATAGAGGATATTATGGGGGCCGAGGCCGTGGTACAGGCTATGCAGGCCACTGGGGTCGCAGAGGGTCATCAGGCACCGGTCAACGATGCTGGGATGGGAGAGCCGTTTTTCGGGCCTGGTCCAGTTTTTCCCGAGGACCCGCTTCCAGCCGAGCCAGTACAGGCAGTGCCGCCCCAGGATGCAGAGGCTGACGAGGTCGGGGGTGATTTCCACCCCGATGATATTATAGTTGCTCCGGAGGATCAGCCGGAAGACCCCCCGATCATCGATATTTCTAGCGATGATGAGGAGGACGTGGAGCCGGAGCCAGAGCATGAGGACTGGTTCGCGGATGATGAGGAGGATATAGAGCCAGGACCAGAGTTTGAGCATGAGGACTGGCTAGAGGAGGATTTTGACGAGGACCCTGAGGAGATTTTATTTCACGATGGAGATGATGATTCAGACTCCGACGCGTCCTCAGTAGTTACGGACGAGCATATAGATTAGGCTGACTCTATATATATTTTTATGTTACGACTGATATGTACTAGCTTATATTTTTGGATGATAGACTTGTACTGATGTATGATGGGAAAGTGTTAGACACTTCCATCCGAAATTTTGGCCCTATATGTACAGAAATCGTATCAAAATGTATTTACAAGATTGTGAATATGATGTACTTTTTATAAGAATACAAAAAGAAAGTTCAAGTATGAAATATTATGATATGATAATGAAAGGCATGTTACGAGTTGTTATATGCCATGATACGATGATAAAGTTATGCTATGAAGTATTATGTTATGTTATGACGAGAAATGTATGAAAGAAGGGATATTCCTGGTATGATAATATCTTTTCTTATGTTTTCATAGGATCTAGAGAAAATGGTTCGTACACGCCGAGCAGTACCTGAAAATCCACCAGAGCCAAATCTCGCAACCGTTGTTGCAAATTTACAACGGCAGCTGTTGGAACAGCAGCAAGAAACAAATAGACTGCGAGAGCAGTTAATTCAGATGAATCAGAGACCTCGGGCTGATGAGGTTCCTCTTCAACATAATAGGGTGCCTCCGGTACCAGAAGTCCAACTGGAAGTACAACAAGAAGATCTACGGAATGTTGAGATCCCGGTAGCACCTGCTGGAGTTCCAGTAAACTTACCGCCAGTACGGGAAGATTTACTGTACGAGAGATTCAGGAGGATAAAGGCACCTGAATTCGAAGGATTGATGGATCCAATAGTTGCGGATAATTGGTTGATTGATATCCAAGTCATCTTGGACTTCATGCGGCTATCGGAGCAGGAAAAGGTTCTTTGTGCTTCCTTCGCCCTTAAGAAAGACGCCAGACATTGGTGGATGACGGTGCAGATGCGGCGAGATGTTACTACCCTGAGCTGGCAAGATTTTGTAATGGAGTTCCGCACCATGTACTACAATAGGGAAATTCTGGCAGCCCAGCAGGATGAATTCACCAGTTCGAAACAGGGATCAATGACAGTAATGGAGGCTGTCAAGAAGTTTGAACAATTGGCCCGGTTGTGTCTGGAACTGGTTCCCAATGAAACAGAAAAAGTTAGAAGAATGATAAGATGTCCCGGACAGATATTGCCAAGCAAGTTAGCGCTGGCAGTAACCCACCTACCTTGGTATCCGACTGCGTAAGTCGTGCAATAAGAGCCGAATACTGGATAGACCAGGACAAGGAAGCAAGGGCTCAGATCTTCAGGGCTAAAAGAGATGAGAAAGTCGTGGCAAAGCCGACACAGCCCCGTCAGAACTTTGAAACGCCCCCGAAAGGACAACTCAATAATCCTGCCCAAGGTTCCAAACAGTTTGGGAGGAACAAGAGAAAAGGAAATTTCTCGGGTCAGGGACAACAAAAGAATTACCCTCAAAAAAGTAATAATAGAGGAAATGAGGGTAATAACACTGACTACCCGGCATGCGCCAAGTGTGGAAGGAAACACCCGGGAATCTGTAGAATGGGGTCGAATGCCTGCTACCTGTGTGGCAAAGAGGGGCATTATGCAAAGAATTGTCATCTGAACAACCAAGGCCAGAATCCTCCATACCCGAGCCGGAATACGAACAGTCAGTGCATGCTGTCCAAACTAGGCTTGAAGGACCCTCAATCACTCAAGGCAGATTAGAGGCTCCTGAACCTCAAGTCAGGATCTATGCTTACACCCGAGGTGATGCTGAAGCTGGAACTTCACATGTGGTGACAGGTCAGATTTCTATCACCACCTATGTTGCTATCGCCTTGTTTGATTCTGGAGCTACTCACTCATTTGTATCCCTGGAGTTCGCCCAGAAGTTAGGAAGAGGTGTGAATAGTTTAGATCAGCCCTTCAAAACCTCTTTGCCGTCCGGAGAGATTTTATGGTCCAATTTTTTGATACGAAATGCTTCCGTGACTATCTGTGGCCGAGAATTGTTTGTAGATCTCATCGCGATCAAGCTTCAGGATTTCGATGTGATCTTAGGAATGGACTTCTTAGGCAAATATGACGCCAGGATCGATTGCCGAAAACGCTGTGTAACGTTCAACCCGTACGGAGAAGAGGAGTTTTATTTCTACGGGCAATCTCGGAATTCAGCAACTAAACTGGTTTCAGCAATGAAGGCTTGGAAAATGTTAGCTAATGGTTGCCAAGGATATTTAGCTAACATGGTGGATAAAGATTGTGAAGTGGAATTGGCACCGGAAGATGTTTCCATTATAAAGGAATA
>CM046362.1:15981256-16022713 GCA_025413025.1 Ficus hispida | reverse complement strand
TGTTATAGGAGAATTCGATCAAAGGCAGCTTCTGGTCCCAATTGCCCTTGAAATCTAGTACACATGACCTCAGCATGTCCTCAGTGTCTGGATAGTTCGCTCTGACTGACCATCCGTTTGGGATGAAATGCCGTACTGAACTTCAATTCGTCCCCATAGCGTTGTGAACACTGCTCCAAAATCGAGAGGTGAATCGTCCATCACGATCTGAAATGATCGACTTTGGAACTCCATGAAATCTGACGATCTGAAAAACGAAGATCTCAGCTAATTTCTCCACTGAAAAGGTGGCCTTAATGGCAATAAAGTGGGCTGATTTGGTTAACCTATCCACGATAACCCAAATCATGTCATTCCCACTGGACGTCCTGGGTAATCCTACTATGAAATCCATAGTAATCTGCTCCCATTTCCATTCAGGAAGCTCTATCTTCTGCAGTTCTCCACCAGGATGTCGGTGCTCAGCCTTAACTTTCTGACAAGTTAGGCATTTCGACACGAATTCAGCTATCTCATTCTTCATACTGGGCCACCAATAATTCTCGCGGAGGTCTTTGTACATCTTGGAAGCTCCTGGATGTACTGAGTACGGCGTCATATGTGCTTCGGACAAAATCTGATTCTTCAAGACCTCGAAGTTGGGAACGCAAATCCTCTCCTTGAAGTAGATGACGCCATCTGTAGAGGTTTTGAACTCATCACTTTTTCTGCCAAAAAGTTGAGTTTTCAGCAAAAAGGAATCCTTTTCTTGGTGTGACTTGATGGATTCCAACAAATCAGACTGAATAGTCAGAGAAGATAATTTCCCCGTTATCATTTCCAAGTTAAACTCAGAAATTTCCCTTTGTAGTGGCTTAGGAAACGCCTCGATAGACATCAGCATGCCTACGGATTTCCTACTTAAGGCGTCTGCTACCTTGTTTGCCTTGCCAGGGTGGTAAAGGATTTCACAGTCATAGTCCTTTACGAGCTCCAGCCATCTACGCTGTCTCATGTTGAGCTCTTTTTGAGTGAAAATGTACTTGAGGCTCTGATGATCGGTATAGATCGCACATTTGTTTCCGTACAAATAGTGCCTCCAAATCTTGAGTGCGAAAACTACTGCCGCAAGCTCCAAATCATGAGTAGGATAATTCCTTTCATGATCTTTCAGTTGACGGGATGCGTAGGCCACTACCTTCCCGTTTTGCATCAGAACAGCTCCTAATACCGCTTTTGATGCATCGCTGTAGATGACGAAATTCCCTGTCTCTACATCAGGAATTATTAGCACAGGTGCGCTGGTTAGCCTCCCTTGAGCTCCTGGAATTTTCCTCACATTTCTGAGTCATTCAAAACTCTTCCTTTTCTGGTAAGGGCGGTAAGGGGTGCAGCAATCTTGGAGAATCTTCAACAAACCGTCGATAATATCCTGCTAGTCCAGAAAGCTCCTTATCTCCGTGACGTTATTAGGTGCTGGCCACGTACTGACCGCTTCCAACCTTTGCAGGGTCCACAGAAATCCCTTCCTTTAGCACTACATGGCCCAAGAAATGCATTTTTCCAGCCAAAATTCACACTTTGTGAATTTGGCATATAGCTGATTCTTCTCAACGTTTCCATCACCATCCAAGGTGATGCTCATGCTCTTCATTGGACCTTGAGTAGATTAAAATATATCAATAAAGACGATGACGAACTTGTCCAGGTATTCCTTGAATACTCGATTCATAAGGTCCATGAACGCGGCTGGGGCATTGGTTAGTCCAAATGGCATAACCAAAAACTCATAATGCCCATAACGAGTTCGAAAAGCTGTCTTGGAGATATCGGACTCCTTGATCTTCAGCTGGTGATAGCCTGAGCGCAGATCGACCTTTGAAATACTACTGCTCCTCTGAGTTGATCGAACAGATCATCAATCCTCGGAAGAGGGTACTTGTTCTTGATCGTTATCTTATTTAGCTCCCGGTAATCAATGCACATGCGCAAAGATCCATCTTTCTTTTTCACGAATAACACGGGGCTCCCCATGGAGAGTAGCTTTGTCGAATAAATCCCTTGTTAAGCAGTTCTGCAATGCACTTGAAGTTCCTAAGCTCGGCAGGTGCCATTCAGGTAGGGCGCTTTTGATATCGGTGCGGTTCCAGGCAATAGCTCGATCTCAAACGATATTTCACGCTCCGGCGGAAGTCCTGGCAGTTCCTCCGGAAGACATCCAATATTCCTTTATAATGGGAATATCTTCCGGTTTCAACTCTAACTCCCGATCTTTGTCCACCATGTTAGCTAAATATCCTTGACAACCATTAGCTAACATTCTCCAAGCCTTCATTGCCGAAATCGTCTGGTGGCTGAGTGGTGAGTCTGTCCGTAGAAGGTAAATTCTTCCTCACCGTAGGGGTTGAACGTGACGCAACGTTTCCGACAGTCAATCCGGGCGTTGTACCTTCCTAAGAATCCATCCCTAAGATCACATCGAAATCTTGGAGCTTGATTGCGATGAGATCTACAAACAATTCTCTATTACAGAGAATGACAGAAGCATCACGAATCCAGAAATTTGACCACAAAAATTCTCCAGATGGCAAAGAGGTTTTGAAAGGCTGATCTAAAACATCCACACCTCTTCCTAACTTCTGGATGAACTCCAGAGACACAAAAGAATGCGTAGCACCAGAATCAATAGAGCAACAGCATCAAGAGTGGCGATAGAAATCTGACCTGTCACCACATGCGAAGTCCCTGCTTCTGCATCTCCCTTCGTATAGGCATAGATTCTGGCCTGGGGTTCAGGGGCTTCTAATCTTCCTGAGTGATGAGGGTCCCTCTAGCCTCGCTGGACTGCATGAAGTTGGCTGTTGAGGTTCCGGTTCGGATAAGAAGGGTTCTGGCTTGATTGTTTAGAGTGCAATTCCTCGCATAATGCCCTTCTTTGCCGCAAAGAAAGCAAGCATTAGATCCCATTCTGCACGTCCCCGGGTGTTTCTTCCACATTTCGCGCACACCGGGTATTCAGTACGGTTTCCCTCATTTCCTCCAGAAATCCTCTTCTGAGGGAAATTCCTTTGTGGTCCTTGACTAGAGAAATTTCCCTTCCTCTTGAACCTCCAAATTGCTTGGGGCCTTGGGCCTGGCTACCCATCTGACCCTTCTGATTCAACTCCAGACCTTGCCGGGGTGGCATTGGCTTAACTACGGCTTTCTCTCTTCCTGGCCTTAAAATCTGAGCCCTAGCCTCCCTATCCTGGTTAATCCAGTATTCTGCTCTTAGGGCTCGACTCACACAGTCAGACACTAGAGTAGGTGGGCTACTGCCAGCATCACTTGTCTGGCGATGTCGGTACGAAACATTTTCATCATTCGCCTAACCTTCTCGGTCTCACTGGGTACCAATTCAGGGCATAGCCGTGCCAGTTGTTCGAACTTCTTGACTGCTTCCATCACAGTCATCGATCCTTGCTTTAGATTGGAGAATCGTCCTGCTGAGCTGCGAGGATCTCCTATTATAAAACATGTGCGAACTCCATGACAAAATCTTGCCAGTTCATGGTCGCAACGTCACGCCTCATCTGCACGGTCATCCACCAGTGCCTTGCGTCCTTTTTCAGAGCGAAGGAAGCACAGAGCACTTCTCTTGCTCCGAGAGCCTCATGAAATCCAAGATAACTTGGATGTCTATCAACCAATTATCCGCGGAGATTGGATCCATTAGTCCATCAAATTCCGGCGCCTTCATCCTTCTAAACGCTCATAAAGTAAATCTTCCCGCACCGGTTGTAGATTTGCTGGGTTCCCAATGGGTGCTAACGGAACTTCTTGTCGGACCTCCGGTTGGACTTCGGGTACTGGGGTACTACCGGGGGTACTCTGTCGTGATGCGGAGGAACTTCGTCCACACGCGGTCTATCATTTATCTGAGCCAATTGCTCTCGTAGTCTTTCCGTTTCACGTTGCTGCTCTAGCAACTGCCGTTGTAAATTTGCTACAATGGTCGCGATATCAGGCTCAGGAGGGTTTACTGGTACCGTCTTACGAGTGCGCACCATTTTCAAATTCCTTTATAAGACAAAAGAAAAGATATTACCATACTGTCAATATCCTATCTTTCATGCATATAATATTCTATAACACTATCATACCTTGTGTCCAATCACAAACATAACCGATCATAGTCATATCATCGCACACATATTTCATACATATCGTATCATTCATACATTAACATAACATAACATATCATACATAATTCTTAGAATTTCATCGTAACATAACATTTCATTCATAAACTTGTCTTTTGCATTTGTACAAAAAGAACATCATATTTACAATATCGTATATACATATCAGATACATCATACCTGGTCAAAAATTTCAGATGGAAGTGTCTACCACTTTACCATCATACATATGTGTACAGCCTATCATCCAAAAGAATAAGCTAGTACATATCAGTCTAGCATCAAAGATATACATACAGTCTATCTAATCTATGTGCTCAGAAGTGACCACCGACGATACGTCAGAATCGGACTCTCCCTCCCGTCAGCCAACGGAATCTCCTCTGGATCCTCTAAATCCTCCTCATAGTCCAGCCAACCTGCGTGCTCTAACTCAGGGTCTAGCTCCTCATCATCCTCATCATCACTCGATATGTCAATGATAGGTGGATCCTCCGGTGGGTCCTCCGGAATAATGATGAGATCATCAGGGTCAAAGTCCTCGGCTGCTAAATCAGCCTCGGCCTCCTGATATGGCACCTCCGGTACTGGGGCTGTGGGAATCGGATCCTCGGAACAACGGGACCCGGCTCATAAATCGGCTCTGCCATCTCGGCGTCCTCTACTGGCGCCTGCTGAGCCTCTGCCAAATCCGGGGCTGGCATATCGTGAAGGTTAGCCTCGACTCCCAAAATAGCCTCAATCATGTGTCCAACTGACAAGCGAGCATAGGTTCAGGAACGTACTGCCGGATCTGAATAGGCAATCCGTTCCTAAGAATAACTAGGGCCTGCAGCTCGGGACTCTGCAGATACTGAGGAATGTATGGCAGCATCGACTCCTGGAATCGTCGGCAATAATGGGCCATCGTCTCCTGAGGATACGCGTGCCAATCAGCTACGTAGCTGAGGTAACGAGTGTGGTGCATGTCCTCATAGATCTCAAAATCGCGAAGAAGATCGCCTGCTCCCTCGCCTAACATCGGCCCGTAACGAGCCATCACTACCGTATGAAAATGCGGCCACGTGCGGCTCGGCAACTGACGCTCTCCTAGAGTGATCCACCAAATCCGAGCGTCGACAGCAAAACACCGGCTAGCCAAAGAAACCTGTAGCCGGGCCTGGATGTGGCAGATATGGAAGATCAACTCCATATCACACAACCACGCTGCCACCGGTAGTGCGTCTCGTGCCGTCAAATATAAGCGGACACGACTGAAAGAATGACCTCGTCGCCTCTCGGTCCGCGTCGACTTGGTCCGGGTCCATATCGTCAAGTCTATCATAATATAGGCGCATAATAATTATTTACTATTTGAAATTAAACTCAACTTACAATGATGGTGGCGATGGCAGGCAGACTGTGAAGTGGGATAGCAGGAAACCTCTCTGATACCAACTCTGTAACGACCACCTAGCACAGGTCGTTACTATACATACATACTTAACGTACACAGCGGAAATAATTTTTTTTTTTTTTTTTTTATACAGGGTGTATGAACAATAACGATATATAAATAGCGAATGTATGAACAAAACAAAAGGCGATAATCGAACACCGGATAATATATAATGTACATAAGAGACAAAACACGTAGCGGCAGAATATCCCACTCACTTCACAGTTCACCCTGCCCCGCTCGCCATCTCGTATCAAAATTTGTTGACAGGTTGCTTACCTATAGCATAGACGTAAGACGTGAGCTTTCGCTCAGTAAGCACAACATAATTATCCGCAACAAATAACAATACAAAACATAACTCAAATCGAACCTAACACATTCTACCCTATTTATGCATGAGCCAATTATGCTTGATTATGCTTGCTTGGTATCTCATGACTTATCATACTTATCATACTTAACATGCTTATCTTGTTTATCATGTTTATCATGCTTATGGGCCCCATAAGTGTACGTACCGGGTGCGCAACTATGGAGTGGTTGGGGCGCCAGTCCATTTCCAACTCAATCCATAGTCCAACCCGACCTACGAGCGGGTCGGTACGATACAGGCAACTTGCTTGCCTTCATACTTATCTTTCATAATTTCTTAATCATTCTTATTTAGAGTTAGTGAACATGCTTCGTGATGTCACAAATTCATAAAACATAATCTTATCATATCATAAATTCATCATACATCTTAGTCATAACATAATATTTTATCATGGCATATTCATAACATATAACATTTCCTAAGCAGATCACATCAACTACCATAGCATTTATCACTCATACTTAGGCAAGTATTCAACTAAAGCCTATGCTGTAGGCGGAGTTGTACTTATCTCAAATTCTAAGTCCGATGCTACGCCGCTCCTGAACAGGTTGCAATAACAGATTATCACCTGTTATTACAAAGGACATAGCGTCAGGATTCTGAAATCCTAATTTTTTTTTAAACTGTTGGTTATCTCAACCAACATTCATTTTATCTGTGTTATATGCCCCCATATGATTAACTTGAAAACATAAGGAACGGGTTACTATAAATAACCCTATAGGTAACCCTCGAGACAAGGGTCCTATTCCATAGTCTTAGTTCCTTATTGGGGTTACGTTGGATAACCCTTGGGCTTTGGGCCCAAACCAATAACTCGGTATCTTTTTCCGGTTATTGCTCATCGAAACTTAGTTTAGAAACCGCTTTTGAAAACTTAGAGTTTTCTTTAAAATCCTTATGAGTGGGTTCATTGTAAAAATCTTTAAAGTCAAAACTGTCTTTGGACAGCTTTTACTGTAAATTTGTTAACATATGTGCAGGAAATGCCTAATTCTAACACTGTTTTAGAGACCCTGAGCAGTAACCTACCGATCACTGCACAGTTTTTGAAATACATTTTTGTTTGAAAAACTGAGTTCGAATTTGATAAAGTTTCCTTCATCAAAGTTTTAAATCTTAAAAAGCTCTAAAACTTTCATGTTTTGATCAAAATCGATTTCGGACTTTAACCCACTCGTTTTCCCTTTTTAAATTCACCTGGCCGTGCATGGAGTCTGGGCACGGTCAGGCTCGGATTTCTCTGAAAACGAAGGCCGTTGGAGCCTTATTTTTAAAAAATGTTTGCGTTGTCTTATAGGAAAAACTGTTCTCAACAACTTTCATGTTTTACATTTTTCAAAAATTGGCCTCTAAGGGCCTCAAAATTTGCTTTCCAGAAAACAGGGTAACTTGAACCCGAATGGCCAGTTTTCTATCTCCTAATCGTTTTCGGTCCTAAAACGAGCACACTACCTCAACCGAACTCAGCGGGAGCCTAAATCAAGCATACAGCGGCTTTCTAACGTCAATTTCTCTTCAAACACAAATAAAAAACTCAGCCATGCAAACCATTCTCTTATCCCAAAAATATAGGGTTTGCTGGAAATAAAGCCAGCTTAACTAATATACACTAAATCTACCAATTAACCTAATCATGCATTCTAACTCATTCCTTAACTTATTAGGGGCATATAACTTAACCATTCAGCTAGCATACAACCAAGTAAGCATTTTAAAAGCATAGCATACTAATTAAACCAAACCACCCTAAAAATCAAATCAAGCACATAACCTAACTAGGGCTGAAAATAAAATTAGAGCTTATGCTCTTACATACTCAGCTTGTAATACAAAATAACTTCCAAATTGAACCAAATTGAAAGCTGAAAACTTAGGGGAGATTTTACCTTAATAAACCCTAAGATTGGTTAGGGTTTGGTCCAAAGTTTCTTCCCCCTTGGCTCCTAGACACAACCGGCCTCCTCCCTAGCTCACCCGAAAACTTTTCTGTCCCTTGGCTGCTGCTCCTCACCAATTCCAGCCACTAAATTCGGCCACTCCTTCAGCTTTTCCCTTCCTTTTCCAGCTCACTAACAGCCGGCCAGCTTGGCCAAAATAAGCTCCAACAATTTTCAGCACTCTTTTCTTGCTTCCAAACTAAAGCCCGAACTCTCCCTAATGGATTCTCTCTTGAATTTCTGTTTTTGTTCTTATTTTCTTGGCTGCTGGAGTTCGGTTTTGGGCAGAGGAAAAATGGGCAGAATTTGGCTTGGTTTTTCTGATTTTTTTGAATAAAATCAGCACCTATTTATAGAGGTTGGGAAACTTTGTTTAATTGCAAAATACTCCCTCAAAAACCAACATTTTTCACTAATTGGGGGGGGTGGGGGTGAGGTGGCCGGCCAACTCATGGTCTAGAAGCCTCCAAAATACTTTCCTAATTTAGCTTAAATCCAAATGATGTCATAAATAATGGATAAGGTGATGTCATTCTCCCTTAAGGCTTGTTTGGCTTTAAACCTTGATAAGCAATCCATTTTTAGCCAAACAGTCATTGCTAATACTGTGTTACTTAATACACAGTATCATAAATTAAATTTTTATTCCAAAATTTATCTGTCATAAATTGGACGGTACGAAAAACTTTTCTTTCCGCTTCAAGTCCTTTGGCCCTTAATAATCTATTTAATGTGCTTGATTTTTCTATGGTGGTTTTAGATTTAATTCTAAATATTTTATCCGTAAAAACGGTTTTTCTCAGTATATAACCTATACTGCTTAACATACTTAAGTTCCGTCACATAGTTGACCTTTTTAGTCAATCTTTGACTTCTCGGGTCAACTTTGACCTTCATGGTCAACTTTGACTTTTCGGTCAACGTTTGACTTTTTATTAAATCATAAGATTTGCTATCTTTTGAACCCAAAAGATCATAGGCCTGGCTAAACCATCATATTTGAGTCTTATAGAGCCATAAGAACTCATAAAAATAAATAAAAACCCTGAGCCGGGATTTTTCATAGATACCATTACGGTATAATTTAAATTTCTATACAAGAAATCTTAGCGATGAAAATTCTAGATCTTACAGGAATCTCCTCCTGATCCTCATCAAAGTCCTCCTCATCTACTAACCAGCCCGCGTGCTCTAACTCAGGATCTGGCTCCTCATCATCCTCATCATCACTCAATATATCAATGATCGGGGGATCCTCCGGTGGGTCCTCCGGTACAACGATGAGATCATCGGGGTCATCATCCTCGGCAGCCATGTCGTCTCCGGCATCCTGAGGTGGCACTTCCTGTATCGGGACCGCTGGAATCGGGTCCTCCGGGAATACTGGACCCACCTCATAAACTGGCTCTCCAATCCCGGCGTCATCAACGGGCGCCTGATAGTCCTCTGCCATATCTGGGGCGCGCATCCCATGAATGATAGCCTCGGCCCCCAAAATCTCGTCTATCATATGCCCGACCAATGTGCCAGGCGCAGGCATAGGGACGTACGCACGGATCTGAATCGGCAATCCGTTCCTAAGGATCACTAATGCCTGAAGCTCGGGACTCTGTAGATACTGAGGAATATAAGGCAGCATCGACTCCTGGAAGCGTCGGCAATAGTGAGTCATCGTCTCCTGAGGATACGCATGCCAATCAGCCACGTAGCTAAGGTAACGTGTGTGATGCATATCCTCATAAATCTCAGGATCCCGTAGTAAGTCGCCCGCTCCCTCTCCTAGCAACGGTCCGTATCTGACGCTCACAGCCGCACGAAAATGAGCCCATGTGCGACTAGGTAGCTGAGGCTCGCCTATAGTAATCCACCAAATCCGGGCATCCACGGCGAAGCACCGGCTAGCTAAAGAAACCTGCAACCGGGCCTCAATATGACAGATATGGAAGATCAACTCCATATCGTACAACCATGCGGCCACCGGTACCGTACGTCTCGTGCCGTCGAACATAAGCGGACACGACTGAAAGAATGACCTCGTCGCCTCTCGGTCCGCGTCGACTAGGTCTGGGTCCATATCGTCGAGTCTACCATAACATAGACGTATAATAATTATTTACTATTAAGAATAAAACTTAACTTACAATGATGGTGGCGATGGCAGGCAGACTGTGAAGTGGGATAGCAGGAAACCTCTCTGATACCAACTCTGTAACGACCCGCCTAGCACAGGCCGTTACCGTACATACATACAAACATAACATACATACATGCTTAGCATACATAGCGGAATTTTTTTTTTTTTTTTATACTGGGCGTACAAACGACAAACGATATATACGAATGAAGGGCGTTATATAAAAACGGTGCGTTCGAAACGAAAAACGATATACGAAAGCGATATGCTAAGATCGGATATTAAATAATGTACATAAGAAACAAAACGCGTAGCGGTAAAAATATCCCACATCACTTCACAGTTCACCCTGCCCCGCTCGCCATCTTGTATCAAAAATTGCTGACAGGTTGCTTACCTACAGCATAGACGTAAGACACATGAGCTTTCGCTCAGCAAGTACAACATAATTATCCGCAACAAATAACAATACAAAACAGAATTCAATCAAACATAACATAATCCATTCAACCTAACATATTCAATCATAACATAACACATTCAATCATGACATAACATTATCTATCTAACATAACATATTCTATCTAAATCATGCATGAGCCAATTATGCTTCATTATGCTTGCTTCTTTCATTCATAGCTTGTCTTATCATACTTGCTTATCTTACTTATCTTACTTATGGGCCCCATAAGTGTACGTACCGGGCGCGCAACTATGATTTGGTTGGGGCGGCCAGTCCATTTCCAACTCAAACCATAGTCCAACCCGACCTATGAGCGGGTCGGCACGACACAGGCAACTTGCTTGCCATAATTTCTTATCTTATCTTATTCTTATTTAGAATTAGTGATCATGTCTCGTGATGTCACAAATTCCTAAGACATAAATCATATCGTGTCTTCATGCATTTTAAACATATCATACGTCATAGCATAATCATTTCATAAAGCATTCACATAACATCTCATAACATAACCTAATATCAATCATATCTAACATACGTCGCAGCATCTATTATAGCATTCATAAATCATACTTGAGTAAGTATACAACTAAAGCCTATGCTGTAGTCGGAGTTGTACTTACCTCAAACTAAACGTCCACTGATAAGCCTCTCCTGCTCGGGGCGAGATAGCAGATTATTTCCTGCTATGACAAAGGACATCGTGTCAGGATTCTGAAATCCTAACTTTTAAATTGTTGGTAATTTATACCAACGTTCCATTTATTCTTTGTTATATGCCACTACCTAACCGTCTTGAAAACATTCTTAATGGGTTATTAAAAATAACCCTATAGGTAACCCTTGAGTCAAGGGCCCTGATCCGTAGACTTAATCTCTTATTGGGTTACGTTGGATAACCCTTGGGCTTCGGGCCCAAACCAATAACTCGGCATCTTTTTCCGGTTATTGCTCACCGAATTTTGTTTTTAAAACTACTTTTGAAAACTTTGGGTTTTTCTTTAAAAAATCCTTGAAATCATATGATTTGGTTTTATAAAAATGTTAAAGGCGGAAAACTGTCCTTGAAACAGTTTTAGTATTTAAAACATTGGGTTTTTAAACCACCAAAAACGATTAAATACTAATAACTGCCTTTGGAACAGTTTTTCTATTTTGTTTTAGAAAATTCTGTGCAGGAATTCCAATTTCCTACACAGTTTTTAAAACTCCAATTTTTAATTAGAAATCCAGACCGAATCTGAAAAACTTTTCTTCATGAAAGTTTTAGATCTTAGAAAATCCTAAAACTTTCATGTTTTGTGTAAAACCCAGTTCGGAACGTAATTCATTCATTTACCCGGTTTAAGTCTCCTGGCCGTGCATAAAAACTGGGCACAGTCAGGCTCGGTTTTCCATAAAAATGAAGGCTGTTGGAGCCTTAATTTTAAGAACTGTTTGCGTTGTCTTATAGGAAAAACTGTTCTCAACAACTTTCATGTTTTACGTTTTTTGAAAATCGGCCTCTAAGGGCCTCAAAATTTGCTTTCCAGAAAACAGGGTAACTTGAACCCGAAATGGCAGTTTCCTTATTCTCATTTGTTACTCGCCCTAAAAACGTGCACACTACCTCAACCGAACCAGCGGGAGCCTAAGTCAAACATACAGTGCCTTTCTAACATCAAATTCTCTTCAAACACAAATAAAAACTCAGTCATGCAAACCATTATCTTATCCCAAATAATTAGGGTTTGCAGAAAAAAATCCAGCTTGACTAATATACACCAATTCTGCCAATTAACCTAATCATGCATTCTAACACATACCTTAACTTATTAGGGGCTTATAAAACTTGAAAATCAGCTAGCATGCAATTAACATAAATCAAGCAAGCATATTAAAATCACAAAATGCTAATAAACACCAAACCACCCTTAGAGCTAACCAAGCACATAACCTAATCTAACTTGGGCCGAAAAAAATAACTTAGAGCTTATGCTCTTACATACTCAGCTGGTAATACAAAATAACTTCCAAATTGAACCAAATTGAAAGCTGAAAACTTAGGGGAGATTTTACCTTAATAAACCCTAAGATTGGTTAGGGTTTGCTCCAAACTTTTTCTTCCTTGGCTCCTAGCACAGTCGGCCTCTCCCTAAGCTCACCCAGAAATTTTTCTGGTCCTTGGCTGCTGCACCACACAGATTTCAGCCACTAAATCCGGCACTCCCCCTAGCTTCCACACTTTTTCTCTCCCTTTTTCCAGCACACACACAAACGGCCAGCTTGCCAAACAAGGCTCCAAAATTTCCAGCACTCTTTTCTTTCCTCCTAGCTGAAAACCGAACTCACCCTAGTGGATTCTCCCTTGGATTTTTGTTTTTGGTCTTGTTTTTTTTCTTGGCTGAAAGGGACGGTTTTGAGCAGCAGAAAATGGGCAGAGTTTGGCTCAATTTTCTGATTTTTCTGAATAGGATGCTCACCTATTTATAGAGGATTTTGAAACTTTGCTTAATTGCAAAATACTCCCTCAAAAACCAACATTTTTCACAAAAGGGGGGTGAGGTCGCCGGCCAACTCATGGTCTAGAAGCCTCCAAAATACTTTCCTAATTTAGCTTAAATCCAAATGATGTCATAAATAATGGATAAGGTGATGTCATTCTCCCTTAAGGCTTGTTTGGCTTTAAACCTTGATAAGCAGTCCATTTATAGCCAAACAGGTATTGTTAATACTGTGTTACTTAATACACAGTATCATAAATTAAATTTCATTCCAAAATTTATCTGTCATAAAATGGACGGTACGAAAAACTTTTCTTTCCGCTTCAAGTCCTTTGGCCCTTAATAATCTATTTAAGGTGCTTGATTTTTCTATGGCGGTTTTAGATTTAATTCTAACTATTTTATCCGTAAAAACGGTTTTTCTCAGTATATAACCTATACTGCTTAACATACTTAAGTTCCGTCACATAGTTGACCTTTTTAGTCAATCTTTGACTTCTCGGGTCAACTTTGACTTTCATGGTCAACTTTGACCTTCATGGTCAACTTTGACTTTTTCGGTCAACGTTGACTTTCAATAAAATCATAGAATTTTCTATCTTTTGAACACAAAAGATCATGGGCTTGACTACGCGATCGTATTTGAGTCTTACGAAGCCATAAGAACTCATAAAATTTAAATAAAAACCCTAAGTCGGGCTTTTTCATAAATACCATTATGGTACAATTTATATTTCTATACGAGAAATCATAACGTTGAAATTTCTAGATCTTACACCCGATAAGATGAGTTTTTAAGAAAACTTAGGCCCAAGGTTAGGTTTAATAACCTAACACAGTTATGAAAGGCTGTTTAGCCAAGGTTACTTTATGTGACCAACCTAAGTACGTCCTAAACCCTAAACCATAGGGTTATCCGTGGTACTGAGAGAGTATCCGGCATTCTTTTTAGAAAGGGGGGTATATAACCACAACTAAGTATGAATGTTGGTTTGATTACCAACATTCTGTAAGAACATAATTCTTACCCTATGTCCTTTGATATAGCAGGAGATAGCCTGCTGGAGTATCCTGAACTGGATCAACACATCTCTGGACATAGCAATCAAGGTAAGTACAACTCCGCCTATAGCATAGGCTTTTGTTGTATACTTGCCCAAGTATGTTTGATGGATATGATGTAATGAGGTTATGTTTATGATATGATTATGTTAAGTTCATGATTATGAAATTAAGGTATGATGTTAAGACATGAGCATGATTTATGAATAGTGACATCATGAAGCATGTTCACTAATAAGAACAAGTATGAGTTCATGAAAAGCAAGTATGATGGCAAGCAAGCTTGCTTGTGTCGTACCGACCCGCGTTAGGTCGGGTTGGACTGTGATTTGAGTTGGAAATGGACTGGCCGCCCCAACCAAATCATAGTTGCACGCCCGATACGTACACTTATGATAAGGGGCCCATAAGTAAGATAAGTTAAGAATGAATAAGATGGCATAATAAGAGCATAATCGGTTCATGCATATATTATGCGATGTCATGAAATAGTATGTATGTTATGATGAGTCCAGTATGATATGTATGCTATGAGAAGTTATGTATGACATGTATGATATGCTATGTTTATGTAAGGTCATGATGAGTTATGTTTATGTTTAATTGTTGCGGATATATATGTTGTACTTGCTGAGCGAAAGCTCACGTGTCTTACGTCTATGCTGTAGGTAAGCAACCTACGCGCAACTGATGATGCAAGATGGCGAGCGTGGCAGGTCAAGCTATGAAATGTGAGATTAATAGCCGCTACGCGTTTCGTTCTTATTATGTATATTATTCCGCATTTAAACATCGTTTATATTATTATGCATTACGTTTATCCGCACCATATAAAAAAAAAAATTCCGCTGCTTACGCTCATTTATTAAGTATGTATGTGTATGTATGTATGTATGGTAACGGCCTGTGCTAGGCGGGTCGTTACAATAAGACTGAAAAATGATTGCTTAGTTAAGCATGTGACCTTTTTAGTAAAAAAGGTATAAAAATGTTATGATTTTATGTTGGTCAAAGCTTGATTAAAAAAAGTCAAAGTTGACTAAGAAAGTCAAAGTTGACCAAGGAAGTCAAAGTTGACCCGATAGGTCAAAGATTGACTGAAAAAGTCAACTATGTGACGGCAATGAAGTATGATGAGCAGTATAGGAAGTATACTGCGAAAAACCATTTTTTTCAGATAAAATGGTTTAAGTTAGATTTAAAACCACCATAGAAAAATCAAGCACATTAAGTAGGTTATTAAGGGCCTAAGAGCTTGAAGTAAAAAGAGAAGTTTTCGTATAGTCCATTTTCAGACAGATAAATTTTGGACTGCAGTTTAGCAGTCAGGACTGTGGAATAATGACCACAGTATCAACAATATCTGTTTTGGCCTTAAAGAGGACTGTTTATGAAGTAACAAGGCAAACAAGCCTTAAGGATGATGATGTCATCTTATCTAAACATTATGACATCATTTTTTGGATTTAACTAAAATTGGAAAGAATTATGGAAGTTTCTAGAGTGTGATGGCCGGCCACCTATACCCCCCTAAAGTGCAAAATTGTGATTTTTGAAGGACTATTTTACAATTTTGTAAAGTTCAAAAACCTCTATAAATAGGGGTGCATTCTATTCAAAAAAATTGGAAAAGCTAGCCAAACTCTACCCATTTTTCTACTCAAAATCCAAACTTTAGGCAGCCAAGAAGGAGAGAACAAAAACCAAAATCCAAGAGTGAGGATCAAAGGGGTGGTGTTCGGATTCATCAAGGAAGAGAGAAAAAGGAGCTGAAAAATTTTGGAGACCCAATTTGGCTAAAGGGCCGGTTGTGGGTGAGTTGGAAAAAAAGAGAGAAAAGTGGTTAGGAGCTAGGGGGAGTGGTTAGGATTTAGTGGCAAACAGCAAACAAGAGACACAAAAATTTTTGGTAGCCTTGAGGAGAAGGCCGGTTGCTGTTGGAACCAAGTGGCTGGAAATTTTTAGAGCCATTGCTAGGGAGAGGTCGGTTGTGGTACCAAGGAGAAAGGAGAAAAAAAGTTTGGAGCCAAACAAACCAACTTCTCAATTTGATTAAGGTATAATCCTCTTTGGACCCTAAGCTTTTAATTCAAGCTTCAAATTGAGGATTTAAGTATATTTCCAAGTTGGTTTGTATGAGCATAAGCTCACTTTAAATTTTCTGCCCTAGACTAGATTTTTGATTATGTGCTTGATTAGGCATTAAGGGTGGTTTGATTATGAGTTTTATATGCTTATGCTTATTGATTAATAAGGCTGCATGATAGATAAGGTTATATGTCCCCAAATCTATCCAAGAGAATTTAAAATGATATGCTAGGGTGCTAGAATGAGTTATGTATGCAATGGTTTGATGAAAATCTAAAACCAATGCAAACCCTAACCCTAGTAATGCAGTTTTATTGTTTGACTTGCATGGACATGTTTGGGCTTCATGTAAGTTAAATTGGGACGTTAGAAAAGCATTGTATGTTGATCCTAGGCTCCCGCTATGGTCGGTTGAGGTAGTGTGCACGAATTAGGACGAGAAACTAATAAAAGAATGAAAACTGCCAATTCGGGTTCAAGCTGACCAGTTTTCTGGAAAGCCAGTTTTGAGGCCCTTAGAGGCTGATTTTGGGAAAACCTAAAACATAAAAGTTGTAGAGTAGGGTTTGTCCTAGAGGACAACATGGACAGTTTTTCAAAATAAGACTCCAATGGCCTTCGTTTTTAAGAAAACCCGAGCCTGACTGTGCCCAGACCCTATGCACGGCCAGGTGAGTTCAACAGGGCAAATGAGTGGGTTAGAGACCGATTTGAGTCTCGAGTTAAACAGAAAAGTTTTAGGGATTTTCAAGCTTTAAAACTTTTATGAAGAAAACTTTTTCAAATTCGGCTTTGATTTTTTAAATAGAAAATTGGATTTCAAAACTGTGTAGGAAATAGGAAATTCCTACACAGAGTTTTCTAAAACAGTGCAGGAAAAAGGGCATTCCTGCACATACACTGACTAATTCACAATAAGAAACTGTTCCAAAGGCAGTTTCTATTTTTAATGGTTTTTATCAAAGACCCACTCATAAGATTTCAAGTTTCTAATAAAATGATATTAAAACCCTAAGTTTTCTAAAGTAAAGAAAAAGGGTTTTTAAACCAAGTTGAATGAGCAATAACCGAGAAGATATCGAGTTATTGGTTTGGGCCCAAAGCCCAAGGGTTATCCAACGTAACCCAATAGAATGATAAGTATGACTAGTTGGGCCTAAAAACCAGGGTTACTCAAGAGTAACCTAATGGGATGTATTTTTAAGAAAAGCTTAGGCCCAAGGTCAGGTTTAATAACCTAATACAATTATGGAAGGCTTAAGTAGCCAAGGTTACTTCTAGTGACCAATCAAAGTACGCTCTAAACCCTAAACCCTGGGGTTATCCGTGATACTGAGAAAGTATCCGGCATTGTTTTAAGGATGGGGGCATATAACTACAACTAGGTATGAATGTTGGTTTGATTACCAACATTCTGTAAGAACAGAATTCTTACCCTATGTCCTTTGATATAGCAGGAGAGAGCCTGCTGAGATATCTTGACCTGGATCAACACATCACTAGACATAGAGAACAAGGTAAGTACAACTCCGCCTACAGCATAGGCTTTTGTTGTATACTTGTCCAAGTATGTTTGGTGTATATGATGTGATGATATTATGTTTATGATATGGCTATGTTAAGTTCATGATTATGAGAATAAGGTATAATGTTAAGATATGAGCATGATTTATGAATAGTGACATCACGAAGCATGTTCACTAATAAGATCAAGTATGAGATAATGAAAAGCAAGTATGATGGCAAGCAAGCTTGCCTGTGTCGTACCGACCCGCGTTAGGTCGGGTTGGACTGTGGTTTGAGTTGGAAATGGACTGGCCGCCCCAACCAAATCATAGTTGCGCGCCCGGTACGTACACTCATGATAAGGGGCCCATAAGTAAGATAAGTTAAGAATGAATAATATGGCATAATAAGAGCATAATCGGTTCATGCATATATTATGCGATGTGATGAAATGATATGTATGTTATGATGAGTTAAGTATGATATGTATGATGTGTCATAGTATGTGAGGTTATGATGATTTATGTTGTGTTAAATTGTTGCGGATATGTCTGTTGTACTTGCTGAGCGAAAGCTCACGTTTGACGTCTATGCTGTAGGTAAGCAACCTACGGGCAACTGATGATGCAAGATGGCGAGCGTGGCAGGGCGGGCTGTGAAATGTGGGATTATTAGCCGCTACGGGTTTTGTTCTTTTTATGTATATTATTTCGCATTCGAACATCGTTTATATTGTTATGCATTTCGCTTATCCGCACCGTATAAAAAAAATTTCCGCTATTTACGCTCATTAAGTATGTATGTATGTATAGTAACGGCCTGTGCTAGGTGGGTCGTTACAGAGTTGATATCAGAGAGGTTCCCTGCTATCCAATTTCACAGTATGCTGCCGTCGTTGCCATCATTGTAAGTGATTTTATTTTATTAGTAATTAATTATTATGCGCTTATGTTATGATAGACTCGACGTTATGGATCCCGCTCAAGTAGATGAGGATCGACGAGCAGTGACGTCATTCTACGAGTCGCATCCCATGATTTTTGGTGGTACGAGACGGACGGTGTCATTAGCAGCATGGCTATATGACATGGAGCAGATTTTCCATCTTTGTCATATAGAGGATCGACTACAGGTCTCGTTAGCCAGTCGGTGTCTTGCAGTAGACGATCGACTGTGGTGGATGACGATAGGAGAGAGAGAGATGCCTAGTCGTGCCTGGGTACATTTCTGTGCGTTATTAGTTACACGTTATGGACCAGTGCCGGACGAGGGAGCAGGAGCACCTCATCGTGATCCTGCGATATACCAGGATATGTACCTGCACGGTACCTTAGTTATGTAGTAGTTTGGCATGCCTACCCGCAGGAGCTTATGAGCCACTACTGCCGGAGATTTCAGGAGGAGTTATTGCCTTACGTCCCGTAGGATCTGGCTAACCCGGTGATATTGGCTCTACAGACTTTTCGGGACGGATTGCCTCCGCAGATCCGTCAGTATGTTCCCATGCCGATGCCCGACACGACGGTGGGGAACATGATAGAGGATATCTTGGGGGTCGAGGCCGTGGTGCAGGCTATGCAGGCCGCTGGGGTTGCAGAGGGTCAGCAGGCACCAGTCGATGATGCTGGGATAGGAGAGCCGTTTTTTGGGCCCGGTCCAGTTTTTCCCGAGGACCCGATTCCAGCAGAGCCAGTGCAGGTGGTGCCGCCGCAGGATGCCGAGGACGACATGGCCGCCGACGATTTCGATCTCGATGACATCATAGTCGGCCCGGAGGATCAGCCGGTAGATCCCTCGATTATAGATATCTCGAGTGACGAGGATGAGGATATAGAGCTAGAGCCCGAGTTTGAGCATGCAGGCTGGCTAGATGACGACGATGATATGGACGATTTTGATGATGACCCGGAGGAGATTTTATTTGCCGACGGAGATGAGGGGTCAGACTCCGATGCGTTCTCCGTAGTTACGATCGAGCAGATAAATTAGGATGACCGTGTATATGTTCTTTTGACGTTAGGACTGACATGTACTAGCTTATTCTTTTTGACGATAGGCTTGTACTTTTTGTATGATGGGAAAGTGTTAGACACTTCCATCAGAAATTTTGGCCATTTATGTACAGTGATCGTATCAAAAATGTATTTACAAGATAGTAAATATGATGTACTTTTTGTAAGAATACAAAAAGGCAATTCAAGTATGAAGTATGATGTTTTGATACGAGTATGAATGGCATGTTATGAGATGTTATGCGTAATGATATGATGATAACGTTATGGTATGATGTACTAAATTATGATATGACGAGGATGTATGAAAGAAAAGATATTCCTGGTACGCTAATATCTTTTCTTATGGCTTGATAGGATCTGGAAAATGGTTCGTACCCGTCGAACTATACCCGTAAATCCACAAGAGCCGGATCTAGCGACCGTTGTAGCAAATTTACAACAGCAGCTGCTGGAACAGCAGCAAGAAATGAATAGACTGCGAGAGCAGTTAGTTCAGCTTAACCAGAGACCGAGGGCTGATGAGGTTCCACCTTAGCACGATAGAGTACCTCCGGTGGTACCTCCGGTACCAGGTGTTCACCCAGAGGTATAACAAGAGATCCCACGGAATTTTGAAGTTCCGTTAGCAGCCGCTGGAGTTCCAGTGAACCCACCGGTAGTACGAGAGGATTTGTTTTACGAGCGTTTCAGGAGAATGAAAGCGCCCGAATTCGAGGGGCCAACTGATCCGATAGCCGCGGATAATTGGCTAATCGATATCCAAGTCATCTTGGACTTCATGAGGCTATCGGAACAGGAAAAGGTCCTCTATGCTTCCTTCGCCCTTAAGAAAGACGCCAGACATTGGTGGATGACTGTCCAGATGCGTCGCGATGTTACCACCATGAGCTGGCAATATTTTGTGACGGAGTTCCGCACCATGTACTACAACAGGGAAATCCTGGCAGCTCAGCAGGATGAATTCGCCAGCTTGAAACAAGGATCAATGACAGTAATGGAGGCTGTCAAAAAGTTTGAACAGTTAGCCCGGTTATGTCCGGAATTGGTTCCGAATGAAACGGAAAAGGTTAGAAGAATGATGAGGATGTTCTTGATAGATATTGCCAAGCAAGTGAGTGCTGGCAGTAGCCCACCTACCTTGGTATCCGACTCTGTGAGTCGGGCAATAAGAGCCGAATATTGGATAAACCAGGATAAGGAAGCAATGGCTCAAATTTTTAAGGCAAAAAGGGAGGAAAAAGCAGTGGTAAAGCAGATACAGCCCCGCAAGAACTTTGAGATGAACCAGAAGGGACAAACTGGTAGCCCTGCCCAAGGTTCCAAACATTTTGGGAGGAACAAGAGAAAAGGAAATTTCTCTGGCCAGGGTCAACAAAAGAATTACCCTCAGAAGAGGAATAATAAAGGAAATGAGGGTAATACCACTGACTACCCGGTGTGTGCAAAGTGTGGGAGGAAACACCCGGGAGTTTGTAGAATGGGGTCAAATGCCTGCTTCCTGTGTGGCAAGGAGGGGCATTATGCGAAGAATTGCCATCTGAACAATAAAGGCAGAACCCTCCGTACCCGAGCCGGAACACAAACATTCAGTTGCATGCAGTCCAGGCTAGGCTTGAAGGACCCTCAATCACACAAGGCAGATTAGAGGCTCCTGAACCTCAAGCCAGGATCTATGCTTACACCAGGGGTGATGCTGAAGCTGGGACTTCACAAGTGGTGACAGGTCAGATTTCTATCGCCACCCATGATGCTATCGCCTTGTTTGATTCTGGTGCTACTCACTCATTTGTATCCTTGGAGTTCGCCCAGAAGTTAGGAAGAGGTGTGGATAGTTTAGACCAACCCTTCAAAACTTCTTTGCCATCCGGAGAGATTTTGTGGTCCAATTTTTGGATACAAAATGTAGATCTCATCGCGATCAAGCTTCAGGATTTCGATGTGATCTTAGGAATGGACTTCTTAGGCAAATACAACGCCAGGATCGACTGCCGAAAACATTGTGTAACGTTCAACCCGTACGGAGAAGAGGAGTTTAATTTCTACGGGCAATCTCGGAATTCTGCAACCAAACTGGTTTGCTAATGGCTGCCAAGGATATTTAGCTAACATGGTGGATAAAGATTGTGAGGTGGAGTTGACACCGGAAGATGTTCCCATCATAAAGGAATATGTGGATATCTTTCCGAAGGATTTACCAGGACTTCCGCCGGAACGCGAAATTTCGTTCGAAATCGAATTACTACCTGGAGCCGCTCTAATATCGAAAACGCCCTACCGCATGGCACCTGCCGAGCTTAGGGAACTGCAAGTGCAGTTACAAGAGCTGCTTGTGTAACGACCCGCCCAGCACAGGCCGTTACCATACATACATACATACACATACATACTTACTTATTTAGCATAAGCAGCGGAAATTTTTTTTTTATACGGTGCAGAATAAATAAAACGCATAATAATATAAACGATGTTTAAATGCGGAATAATATACATAATAAAAACGAAACGCGTAGCGGTTATAAATCCCACATTTCACAGCCCGCTCCGCCACGCCCACCATCTTGTATCATCAGTTGCCCGTAGGTTGCTTACCTACAGCATAGACGTAAGACACGTGAGCTTTCGATCAGCAAGTACAACATATATATCCGCAACAATTAAACATAAACATAACTCATCATGACCTTGCAGAAACATAGCATATCATACATGTCATACATAACTTCTCATATCATACATATCATACTGGACTCATCATAACATACATACTATTTCATGACATCGCATAATATATGCATGAACCGATTATGCTCTTATTATGCCATCTTATTCATTCTTCACTTATCTTACTTATGGGCCCCTTATCATAGGTGTACGTACCAGGCGCGCAACTATGATTTGGTTGGGGCGGCCAGTCCATTTCCAACTCAAACCACAGTCCAATCCGACCTAACGCGGGTCGGTACGACACAGGCAAGCTTGTTTGCCATCATACTTGCTTTTCATGAACTCATACTTGTTCTTATTAGTGAACATGCTTCGTGATGTCACTATTCATAAATCATATTCATGTCTTAACATCATACCTTAATTTCATGAACTTAACATAATCATATCATAGACATAACTTCATCACATCACATACATTAAACATACTTGGGCAAATATACAACAAAAGCCTATGCTGTAGGCGGAGTTGTACTTACCTTGTTTACTATGTCCCGAGATGTGTTGATCCGGTTCAGGATACTCCAGCAGGCTATCTCCTGCTATATCAAAGGACATAGGGTAAGAATTATGTTCTTACAGAATGTTGGTAATCAAACCAACATTCATACCTATTTGTGGTTATATGCCCCCCTTACTTAATACAATGCCGGATACTTTCTCAGTATCACGGATAACCCTAGGGTTTAGAACATACTTAGGTTGGTCACATATAGTAACCTTGGCTAAACAGCCTTTCATAACTGTGTTAGGTTATTAAACCTAACCTTGGGCCTAAGCTTGCTTGAAAATTCATTCCATCGGGTTACTCTTGAGTAACCCTGGTTTTTAGGCCCAACTAGTTATTCTTATCATTCTATTGGGTTACGTTAGATAACCCTTAGGCTTTGGGCCCAAACCAATAACTCGGTACCTTCCCGGTTATTGCTCATTCAATTTGGTTTAAAAATCCTTTTTCTTTACTTTAGAAAACTTGGGGTTTTAAACTCACTTTTCTTTATAAAACTTGAAACCTTATGAGTGGATCTTTGTAAAAATCATTAAAAACAAAACTGCCTTTGGAACAGTTTCTTATTGTGAATTAGGCAGTGGATGTGCAGAAATGTCATTTTCCTGCACTGTTTTAGAATACTCTGTGCAGGAATTTCTTGTTCACTGCATAGTTTTGAAATCCAATTTTCTATTTAAAAATCAAAGCCGAATTTGAAAAAGTTTTCTTCATAAACGTTTTAAAGCTTGAAAAACCCTAAAACTTTTGTGTTTAACTCGAGACCCAAATCGGTCTCTAACCCACTCATTTTCTCTGTTAAACTCACCTGGCCGTGCATAGGGTCTGGGCACAGTCAGGCTTGGGTTTCCTTAAAAACGAAGGCCATTAGAGCCTTATTTTTGAAAAATTTTTGCGTTATCCTCTAGGAAAAATCCTACTCTACAACTTTCATGTTTTAAGTTTTCCCAAAATCAGCCGCTAAGGGCCTCAAAACTGGCTTTCCAGAAAACTGGCCAGTTTGAACCCGAATTGGCAGTTTTCTTTCCTTTCTTGGTTTCTCGCCCTAATTCGTGCACACTACCTCAACCGACCACAGCGGGAGCCCAGGATCAACATACAACATTTTTCTAACGTCCCAATTTAACTTACATGAAGCCCAAACACATTCATGCAAGTAAATCACAAAATTACAGCATATAGGTTTAGGGTTTGCATTGGTTTTGGCTTTTCATCAAACCATTGGCATGCACATTCATTCTAGCACCCCAACATACTTTTTACAGCAAGCATAAACAGATTTGGGGGAACATATAACTCACTAATCTTTCTAACATGCAACCCTAGAAATCAACAAACATAACATAATCAAACTCATAATCAAACCATAGCTCAAAATCATAAATCAAACCACCCTTAACTAATCAAGCACATAACCCTAAGATCTAATCTAGGCTTGAAAATTAAATTGAGCTTATGCTCATTACAACCAACTTGGAAATACACTTAAATCTTCAATTTAAAACTTGAATTGAAAGATTTAAGGGTCAAGAGAATTTTTACGTTACTTAATCCAAGAGTAGGTTTGCTTGGCTCCAAAAAAATTTTCTTCCTTTCTCCTTGGTACAGCCGGCCTTGCTCCTTCAATGAGCACCAGAAATTTTTTTCAGCCACTTAGGGGTTGCTCCAACCAAACTCCGGCCACTCAACACAAAATCAGCCACCTTCCAACAGCTTTCCCTTTCACTTTCTCTTCTATCTTGCTGCTGCCTCACAACCGGCCACCAATGGCAAGTTGGTTTCCAAATTTTTTTCCAACTTCCTAGCTTACTTCCTAGTGAAACCCGAACTCTCCTAAGACTATTTCCTTAAGTTTCCAAACTTTTTCTCTCTTCCTTGGCTGCTCTCAAGTTCGGTTTTTGTGAGGAGAAAATTGGGCAAAGTTTGGTTGCTTTTCTCAATTTTTGTGAACAAAAATGTTCAAATGGGTCTACTATTTATAGGAGAAGGAAAACTCTTCAAATTGCTCCAAAAACCCTCCAAAATTTTAAAAATTTCACATAGGGAGTCTTAGTTGGCCGGCCACCTTGCCTTCTAGAGTATTCCAAATTTCTTTCCAATCTTAACTAAATCCAAAAATGATGTCATAAATCAAAAGCTAGTGACATCATCCATATTAAGGCTTGTTTGGCTTTTTCCTTAGTAGACAATCCTTTTAAATGCCAAAACAGATATTGTTGATACTGTGGTCTTTAATCCACAGTACTGGCTGCTAACTGCAGTCCAAAATTTATCTGTTTTATAAACTTAGAGAGAAAGGAATTCTGAATTAATGAATTCTTGTATTAACAAATGAACAATACACGGCTCCTCTTATAGAGGACTCAAAGAAAGAGAATGGGAAACTTTCCCTACAAAGACTATCAAATATCTAACTTTCCTATTTTACATGTTTGACTAAAAACTGAATATTTACAGCTAATCACATCCCATAATATTCGGCTGCATCAAACCGAATCTCCTACTTTCCTACACTCCCCCTCAAGCTGGGCTAAAGATATCTTCCATATCCAGCTTGCTAATTAAATCATCAAACTTCTTCTTCGGTAGTCCCTTAGTAAGTACATCTGCAACTTGCTTTGCTGTGGAGACATAAGGCATACAAATCAGTCCGGTCTCTAACTTCTCTTTGATGAAGTGCTTATCCACCTCTACATGTTTTGTTCGATCATGGAGGACAGGATTGTGGGCGATAGAAATTGCTGCTTTGTTATCACAGTAGATCTTCATAGGCAAAGGATTAGAGATTTTTAGCTCCTCTAATAACCTCTTAATCCATAAAACTTCACAAATTCCAAGAGCAATAGCTCTGAATTCTGCTTCAGCACTTCTCATAGCAACAAAATTTTGTTTCTTACTTCTCCACGTAACAAGATTACCTCCAATAAATGTACAATAACCAGAAGTCGATCGTCTGTCACTAACACTCCCTGCCCAATCTGCATCCGTGTATGCTTCAACTTGTAAATGGCCACGTTTCTTGAATATCAAACCCTTTCCAGGAGTTCCCTTGAGGTATCTAAGAATCCTAAAGGCTGCCTCGAAATGCTCTGGTCCGGGTGAGTACATAAACTGACTAGCCAAGCTAACAGCAAACGCTATGTCAGGACGCGTATGCGACAAGTAAATTAATCTTCCAACTAACCTCTGATATTGCTCTCTATCTTTCACCTCCTCGGTCTTGGCTGGTTGTAACTTTAGATTAGGTTCCACTGGTGTATCAGCCGGCTTACACCCGAGTAGACCTGTTTCACTAAGTAGATCAAGAACATATTTTTGTTGGCTGACGAACATACCCTCCTTGGATCTAGCAAACTCTATACCAAGGAAGTATTTTAATGTGCCCAAGTTTTTAATCTCGAACGCAGCTGCCAACTCCTTTTTTAGTCTTCCTAGCTCTTCAGCATCATCTCCAGTCAAAATTATATCATCAACATAGACAATTAAGATTGCTACCTTGCCTCCCTTGTTGTGCTTGTAAAACATTGTATGATCAGCCTGACTCTGACAGTAACCACATTTCTTTACAATTCTCCCAAACCGCTCAAACCAAGCTCTTGGTAACTGCTTCAGACCATATAAGGACTTTTTTAACCTGCAAACCTTACTTGGTCCTAGATTCTTTTCAAAACCCGGAGGTAGGCTCATGTAGACTTCTTCTTTTAAATCTCCATTTAAGAAGGCATTCTTTACATCTAACTGGTGTAGGGGCCAGTCAAAATTCACCCCAGAGACAACAAGATACGAATTGAGTTTATCTTGGCAACAGGAGCAAATGTTTCTTGATAATCAATACCAAAGGTCTGGGTGAATCCCTTAGCAACTAGTCTCGCCTTGTATCGCTCCACACTACCATCTGCTTTGCACTTCACAGTAAAGACCCATTTACAACCCACTGTCCTTTTTCCTTTAGGTAGCTCCACTATCTCCCAGGTACCACTTATTCTCAGAGCATTCATCTCTTCTAAAACTGCTAATTTCCAATTTGGATCATCCAAGGCTTCCTGAATATTTCTAGGAACAAACAGGTGTGATATTTTTGAGGTAAAGGCTCTATAGTATGGTGAAAGCTTTTTATAGGACAGATATTTAGCAATAGGAAACTTAGTACAGGTTCGAGTTCCTTTTCTAAGAGCTATTGGAATATCTAAGTCTGATGGCTCATGAATTGAATTTGAAACAGGGTTATTAGGAATACCTGTAATATCCTGGGTACTAGTTCCCGGAGTTAAAGATTGATCTGGTTCTAGAATCATAGATGGACTTTGTCTCTTTTGATGTAGTCTCCTCCGGCTATAAACCAATAACTCAGTGTTCTGATCTGTCGGTAGTGTTTCTCCCCCTGTTGTATGATCATCAATGTTTGACATAATTTTACTAGGTTTTTCAATAGTTTTATCACAAATCTCCTCATTTGTTTTTTCAAACACAATAGTAATAGGATTCGGATTTTGAGAGGAAGAAATAGGAATAGAATTCAAGATAGTATATGGTAATGGAACCGGGGATAAATCCCAAAAATTTTCGTCCACTCCTATATTCTCCCCCTGAAGAAAATTTTTGTGAAAGTAAGGTTTTTGTTCCAAGAAATGTACATCCATCTTACATGTACCTTTTTTGTGTAAGGATTAAAACACTTATAGCCTTTTTTGTTTGGGGCATATCCGATAAAAATGCACTTCTCAGCCCGTGGGTCAAGTTTGGATCTATAGTGACTTGGAATGTGAACAAAAACTGTACAACCAAAAATTTTTGGTGGTAAATTTGAATGAATCCGTGACAAAGGAAATATTTTATTAAAACAGTCTAAGGGTGTGCTATATTGCAAAACTCGAGTAGGCATCCTATTTATCAAATACGAAGCTGTTAAGACAGCTTCGCCCCAAAGATATTTGGGAACATTCATGGAAAACATTATAGCACGAGCCACTTCAAGAAGATGTTTATTTTTCCTTTCAGCAATACCATTTTGTTGAGGAGTGTCTATACAAGTAGACTGGTGATAAATACCATTTTCTTTTAAAAACATTCCCAATTGTTCATTGAAATATTCTGTGCCATTATCAATATGAAGAATATGGATTTTAGTTTGAAATTGAGTTGCAATCATGTTATAAAAATCCTTAAACAATTTTTTAACATCAGATTTTTCACTCATTAAGTAAATCCAACACAATCGGGTATGATCATCAATAAATGTAACAAACCATTTTTTCTTGGAAATAGTGGTAATTTTAGACGGCCCCCAAATATCACTATGAATTAAGTAAAAAGGTTTTGAAGGAACATAAGGTTTCGGCACATAAGTAGTACGATGACTCTTGGATAAATAACAACTTTCACAATGAAAAACAGAAAGATCCAAACTCTTAAATAAAGTAGGAAATAAATGTTTGAGATATGGAAAACTAGGATGTCCTAGTCTAAGATGCCAAAGCATTATTTGTTCATAAGCAGGAATAGAACTAACACTACCAAATCCTTGAGCTATTTTATTAATAGAAGAGTCACCATCGAAGTAGTAAAGTCCATCCACCATTCTAGCACTGCCAATCTTCTTCCCCGAGTTCTTGTCCTGGAATTCACAGTGAGAATCAAAAAAGATAACACGACAATTAGAGTCTTGGGAAAGTTTACTAACAGACAAGAGATTGCAAGCTAGCTTAGGGACATGTAGTACTGATTTAAGGTTAATATTTTTTGAAAGTTTTACCAAACCTTTTCCTGCAATTGGTGAGAAGCTACCATCTGCAATTCTAATTTTGTCTAAACCAGACATGGTAAGTAGGAACTAAACAGGTTTGAAAGGCTGGTCATGTGATGGGAAGCCCCAGAATCAATGATCCATGGAGCAAATTTTAAACAATAAGAAAGGGCATAAGGTTTACTACCTGTTTGGGCAAGAGAAACATTAGGAATACCGGATGATGAATTGGATTTTAGCAGTTTAAGAGGATGATCCATTTGCTCTTTGCTGAATGGACCTGCTTCGGCTTCATTGGCAGTAGGAGGTGCACGGCTGTTCCTGCTCTTCCAATTGGCAGGCTTACCGTGAATTTTCCAGCAGGTCTCCCGGGTGTGGCGAGGTCGATTGCAGTAGTCACACCAGACCCGTGGCTTGTCTTCGGCCTTTCTCGGGTAACTTGCTGCCTTAGTAGCGTCACAAGTGACTAAGGCAGAAGTTTCTACACCCCCGCTGGTAATCTTCTTGCCTAACATCACGTTCCTCCGGCTTTCTTCTCTTCGAACCTCTGCAAAAACTTCACCAAGAGAGGGAAGAGGTGATCTGCCAATGAGTCTTCCTCTTACTTCATCAAACTCCACATTCAACCCTGCAAGAAACTTGTAAATTCTGTGAGCCTCCACGGTTTTCCTGTTATGATTGGCATCATCAGTTGATTTCCATTCATAATCATTGAACAAATCCATGTCTTGCCATAACCGTTTCAGCGAATTGAAGTACTTGGTGACTGTCTCCTCCCCCTGCCGAATCTCTCCCAGTTTTAAAGTCAACTCATAAACTTGGGACTGATTTCCCAAATCAGAATACATTTGGTTAACGTTTTCCCAAAGTTCCTTAGCCGTGGAGTAGCACATATAATTCGAACTAATGTCCTCGTCCATGGAATTGACGAGCCATGTCATGATCATCGAATTCTCTGCATCCCATGTAGCATAAGCCGGGTCTTTAGGGGCTGGTGCCGTCCTATCTCCTGTCAAGTAACCGATTTTTCCACGCCCACGAATATACATTCGAACTGACTGAGACCATCGCAAGAAGTTATCACCATTCAGGCGGATTGTGGTGATCTGGACAGAATGGGAGTCGGATGTTGGGGCTTGTGAACCGGTGTTATTAGAGGAATTGATAGAGGCTGACGAAGGAGCAGATTCTGAGGATAAGTCAGACATGGTGAGTAATTCGAGTTTTGCAAGGAGGCGGCTAGGATTGGACTAGGGTTTACAGGCAGCTGTAGGGCTGAATCTGTAACGACCCACCTAGCACAGGTCGTTACTATACATACATACATACATACATACATACTTAACGTACACAGCGGAAATAATTTTTTTTTTTTTTTTATACAGGGTATATGAACAATAACGATATATAAATAGCGAATGTATGAACAAAACAAAAGGCGATAATCGAACACCGGATAATATATAATGTACATAAGAGACAAAACACGTAGCGGCAGAATATCCCACTCACTTCACAGTTCACCCTGCCCCGCTCGCCATCTCGTATCAAAATTTGCTGACAGGTTGCTTACCTACAGCATAGACGTAAGACGTGAGCTTTCGCTCAGTAAGCACAACATAATTATCCGCAACAAATAACAATACAAAACATAACTCAAATCTAACCTAACACATTCTACCCTATTTATGCATGAGCCAATTATGCTTGATTATGCTTGCTTGGTATCTCATGACTTATCATACTTATCATACTTAACATGCTTATCTTGTTTATCATGTTTATCATGCTTATGGGCCCCATAAGTGTACGTACCGGGCGCGCAACTATGGAGTGGTTGGGGCGGCCAGTCCATTTCCAACTCAATCCATAGTCCAACCCGACCTACGAGCGGGTCGGTACGACACAGGCAACTTGCTTGCCTTCATACTTATCTTTCATAATTTCTTAATCATTCTTATTTAGAGTTAGTGAACATGCTTCGTGATGTCACAAATTCATAAAACATAATCTTATCATATCATAAATTCATCATACATCTTAGTCATAACATAATATTTTATCATGGCATATTCATAACATATAACATTTCCTAAGCAGATCACATCAACTACCATAGCATTTATCACTCATACTTAGGCAAGTATTCAACTAAAGCCTATGCTGCAGGCGGAGTTGTACTTACCTCAAATTCTAAGTCCGATGCTACGCCGCTCCTGAACAGGTTGCAATAACAGATTATCACCTGTTATTACAAAGGACATAGCGTCAGGATTCTGAAATCCTAATTTTTTTTTAAACTGTTGGTTATCTCAACCAACATTCATTTTATCTGTGTTATATGCCCCCATATGATTAACTTGAAAACATAAGGAACGGGTTACTATAAATAACCCTATAGGTAACCCTCGAGACAAGGGTCCTATTCCATAGTCTTAGTTCCTTATTGGGGTTACGTTGGATAACCCTTGGGCTTCGGGCCCAAACCAATAACTCGGTATCTTTTTCCGATTATTGCTCATCGAAACTTAGTTTAGAAACCGCTTTTGAAAACTTAGAGTTTTCTTTAAAATCCTTATGAGTGGGTTCATTGTAAAAATCTTTAAAAGTCAAAACTGTCTTTGGGACAGCTTTTTACTGTAAATTTGTTAACATATGTGCAGGAAATGCCTAATTCTAACACTGTTTTTAGAGACCCTGAGCAGTAACCTACCGATCACTGCACAGTTTTTGAAATACATTTTTGTTTGAAAAACTGAGTTCGAATTTGAAAAAGTTTCCTTCATCAAAGTTTTAAATCTTAAAAAGCTCTAAAACTTTCATGTTTTGATCAAAATCGATTTCGGACTTTAACCCACTCGTTTTCCCTTTTTAAATTCACCTGGCCGTGCATGGAGTCTGGGCACGGTCAGGCTCGGATTTCTCTGAAAACGAAGGCCGTTGGAGCCTTATTTTTAAAAACTGTCCATGTTGTCTTATAGGAAAAACTGTTCTCAACAACTTTCATGTTTTACGTTTTTCGAAAATCGGCCTCTAAGGGCCTCAAAATTTGCTTTCCAGAAAACAGGGTAACTTGAACCCGAATGGCCAGTTTTCTATCTCCTAATCGTTTTCGGTCCTAAAACGAGCACACTACCTCAACCGAACTCAGCGGGAGCCTAAATCAAGCATACAGCGGCTTTCTAACGTCAATTTCTCTTCAAACACAAATAAAAAACTCAGCCATGCAAACCATTCTCTTATCCCAAAAATATAGGGTTTGCTGGAAATAAATCCAGCTTAACTAATATACACTAAATCTACCAATTAACCTAATCATGCATTCTAACTAATTCCTTAACTTATTAGGGGCATATAACTTAACCATTCAGCTAGCATACAACCAAGTAAGCATTTTAAAAGCATAGCATACTAATTAAACCAAACCACCCTAAAAATCAAATCAAGCACATAACCTAACTAGGGCTGAAAATAAAATTAGAGCTTATGCTCTTACATACTCAGCTTGTAATACAAAATAACTTCCAAATTGAACCAAATTGAAAGCTGAAAACTTAGGGGAGATTTTACCTTAATAAATCCTAAGATTGGTTAGGGTTTGGTCCAAAGTTTCTTCCCCCTTGGCTCCTAGACACAACCGGCCTCCTCCCTAGCTCACCCGAAAACTTTTCTGTCCCTTGGCTGCTGCTCCTCACCAATTCCAGCCACTAAATCTGGCCACTCCTTCAGCTTTTCCCTTCCTTTTCCAGCTCACTAACAGCCGGCCAGCTTGGCCAAAATAAGCTCCAACAATTTTCAGCACTCTTTTCTTGCTTCCAAACTAAAACCCGAACTCTCCCTAATGGATTCTCTCTTGAATTTCTGTTTTTGTTCTTATTTTTCTTGGCTGCTGGAGTTCGGTTTTGGGCAGAGGAAAAATGGGCAGAATTTGGCTTGGTTTTTCTGATTTTTTTGAATAAAATCAGCACCTATTTATAGAGGTTGGGAAACTTTGTTTAATTGCAAAATACTCCCTCAAAAACCAACATTTTTCACTAATGGGGGGGTGAGGTGGCCGGCCAACTCATGGTCTAGAAGCCTCCAAAATACTTTCCTAATTTAGCTTAAATCCAAATGATGTCATAAATAATGGATAAGGTGATGTCATTCTCCCTTAAGGCTTGTTTGGCTTTAAACCTTGATAAGCAATCCATTTTTAGCCAAACAGTCATTGCTAATATTGTGTTACTTAATACACAGTATCATAAATTAAATTTTTATTCCAAAATTTATCTGTCATAAATTGGACGGTACGAAAAACTTTTCTTTTCGCTTCAAGTCCTTTGGCCCTTAATAATCTATTTAATGTGCTTGATTTTTCTATGGTGGTTTTAGATTTAATTCTAACTATTTTATCCGTAAAAACGGTTTTTCTCAGTATATAACCTATACTGCTTAACATACTTAAGTTCCGTCACATAGTTGACCTTTTTAGTCAATCTTTGACTTCTCGGGTCAACTTTGACCTTCATGGTCAACTTTGACTTTTTCGGTCAACGTTTGACTTTTTATTAAATCATAAGATTTGCTATCTTTTGAACCCAAAAGATCATAGGCTTGGCTAAACCATCATATTTGAGTCTTATAGAGCCATAAGAACTCATAAAAATAAATAAAAACCCTGAGCCGGGATTTTTCATAGATACCATTACGGTATAATTTAAATTTCTATACAAGAAATCTTAGCGATGAAAATTCTAGATCTTACAGAAGCAAAGAACCAATTTCGGCTCTGATACCATATAAACTTAGAGAGAAAGGAATTCTGAATTAATGAATTCTTGTATTAACAAATGAACAATACACGGCTCCTCTTATAGAGGACTCAAAGAAAGAGAATGGGAAACTTTCCCTACAAAGACTATCAAATATCTAACTTTCCTATTTTACATGTTTGACTAAAAACTGAATATTTACAGCTAATCACATCCCATAATATTCGGCTGCATCAAACCGAATCTCCTACTTTCCTACAAAAAATGGACTGTACGAAAAATTCTCTTTTCGCTTAGAACTCTTAGGCCCTTAATTACCTACTTAATGTGCTTGATTTTATTCTATGGTGGTTTTAAAAATAACATGATCCATTTTATCAGAAAAATGGTTTTTCGCAGTATACTTCCTATACCGCTCATCATACTTCATTATCGTCACATAGTTGACTTTTCTAGTTAATCTTTGACCTATCGGGTCAACTTTGACTTCCTTGGTCAACTGTGACTTTCTTGGTCAACATTGACTTTCATTGACTTTCTTGGTCAAGCTTTGACCAATATAAAATCATAACATTTTTGTACCCTTTTTACTAAAAAGGTCACGTGCTTAACTAAGCAATCATTTTTTAGTCTTATAAACTCATAAGAACTCACAAAATTCAATAAAAATCCTTAACCAGATTCTTTCATAAATACCGTCGTGGTACAGTTTAAATTTCTATACAAGAATTGTAACGTTGTAAAATTCTAGTCATTACAGCTTGACAAGGATTCATCCGACAAAGTTACTCTCCATGGGGAGCACCAGTGTTATTCGTAAAGAAGAAGGATGGATCACTGCATATGTGTATCGACTATCGTGAGCTGAATAAGATTACGATCAAGAACAAGTATCCCCTTCCGAGGATTGATGATCTTTTTGATCAACTCAGGGGAGCGATAGTATTTTCGAAAGTCGATCTACGGTCAGGCTATCATCAGCTCAGGATCAAGGAGGCAGATATCTCCAAGACGGTTTTTCAAACACATTACGGGCACTATGAGTTTTTGGTTATGCCATTTGGATTAACCAATGCCCCAGCTGCATTCATGGACCTTATGAACCGAGTATTCAAATAGTATCTGGATAAGTTCGTCATTGTTTTTATTGACGATATTTTGATTTACTCAAGGTCCAAAGAGGAGCACGAGCATCACCTTAGGTTGGTGATGGAGACGCTAAGACGAAACCAGCTGTATGCCAAATTCACAAAATGTGAATTTTGGCTGGAAAAAGTCCACTTTTTGGGTCATGTAGTATCAAAGGAAGGAATTTCAGTAGACCCTGCTAAGGTAGAGGCGGTTAGTGCATGGCCAGCACCCAAGAGAATGTTACGGAAATAAGAAGTTTCTTTGGACTAGCTAGCTACTACCGAAGGTTCGTTGAGGGATTTTCCAAGATCGCTACACCCCTCACCACTCTTACCCGCAAGGGAAAGAAATTTGAATGGACTCAGAAATGTGAGGAAAACTTTCAAGAGCTCAAGAGGAAGTTGACAAGTGCGCCTGTGTTGATAATTCCTGATGTAGATGCAGGAAATTTCGTGATCTATAGTGACGCTTCTAAAAATGGATTAGGAGCCGTCTTGATGCAAAATGGAAAGGTGGTTGCCTACGCATCTGGACAGTTGAGGATTCACGAAAGGAATTATCCTACGCATGATTTGGAGCTCGCGACAGTAGTTTTTGCACTTAAGATTTGGAGACACTATTTGTATGGAAATAAGTGTGAAATCTACACCGATCACCAGAGCCTCAAGTATATTTTTACTTAGAAAGAACTCAATATGAGACAACGTAGATGGCTGGAACTTGTAAAGGATTATGATTGTGAGATCCTTTACCACCCTGGAAAGGCCAACAGGGTAGCAGATGCCTTAAGCAGGAAATCCGTAGGCATGCTGATGTCTATTGGAATGTTTCCTAAGCCAATACAAAAGGAGATTTCTGAGTTCAACTTGGAACTGATAACGGGAAAGTTGTCTGTTCTGTCCCTCCAGTCCAATCTCTTAGAGACCATTAAGTCGCATCAAGGAAAGGATTCCTCTTTGCTGAAAGCACAACTCTTTGGTGGAAAGAACAAGGAGTTTAAGGTCTCTGAAGATGGTGCTATTTATTTCTGTAATACCTAGTTATTTAACGATTATGATTCTTTGTACAAAAAAATTCAAATTATACCTTAAGAATATGAATGAAAAAGCCCGGTTAAGGGTTTTTATAATGTTTTGTGAGTTTTTATGACTTTAAAAGACTCAAAAATAATTTCTAGGACAAGAAAACGTCCTTTTAGGTAAAAAGGAATGAAAATGGCCAAAAATGTATGTTGGTCAAAGTTTGACCAAAAACGTCGATGGTTGACCAAAAAGTCAACTGTTGACCACGGGAGTCAAATCTCGGCAAGAAAGTCACCTGTCGACAAGAAAGTCAATGGTGGACGAGAAAGCCAAAGATTGACCCCAAAAAGTTGAAGAAAAGACGGTACGAGTAAAATCGCCGCAGTATAGAATTATACTGAATATGCCGTTTTTACTGATAAAATGATATGTTTAGAACTTAAAACCACCATAGAAAGACAAGCACATTAAGTAGAATTAAAGGGCAAAAATGGTTTTAAGAAATAAGGAAATTTTTATACAGTTTGTTTTCACACAGATAAATTTTGGACTGCCGTTCGGTAAACTAATACTGTGCATAAGTGAATCCAGTATTAGAAATACCTGTGTTAAAACAATAATGGACTGCATAACAAGGTAAAGAGCCAAACAAACCTTAGAATGGCTTACCTCATTCACCTTTTGGATTATGACATCATTATGTCATTTAAAAAAAATTGGAAAGTAATTGGTTGGCATTAGCCATGCAATGGCCGGCCACATGCCCCCCCCCCCTAAGTCCAATTTCTGATTTTTTTGAGGACTAAAGTGTGCAATTTCAAGAAATTCCAACCTCTATAAATAGGTGAGAGTACTATTGAAAAAAATTAGAAAACTTAGCTAAACTTTGCCAAATTTTCTCCACCAAAATCCGAACTTCAACAAGAGAGAAAGGAAGGAAATTTTGCAAAACCAAGTGTGTTTTAAGCCTAGGTATAGTCGGTTTTACCTTAGAGAGCAAGCAAGGAAGTTTGAAAAAAAATTGGAACCCAATTCTAGGCCAAGGGCCGGTTGTGTGGGGCAAGAGAAAAGCAAGAGAAAAAAAGTTGAATCCAAAGGGGGATTTAGAGTTTTGAGTGTTGGTTTCCACTTAGAACATCATTTAAGAGCACTTGAGCATTTGGTGCACAAGTTGGCCAAAGGACCGGCTGTTGGAGAGGGAAAAAGGGGAGCCAAGAGCCAATCCAAAAATTCGGATCCAAGGTGAGGTAAAATTCCAAGTTCTTAAGCTTTCATTTAAATTTCAATTGGAGAAATTTAAATGTATTTAAGTATGTGTTGTAATGAGCATAAGCTCACTTTAATTTTCTGCCCTAAATTAAGATTATAGGCTATGTGCTTGTTATGGTTAGGATTTATGGTTTGGTGGTTATGATTTTTGCATGCTAGATGTTTGTGAATTGGTTAGGGTTTATGTAAATTATGTTTGATGCTAAATTTGATTTGCATGTTGAATATTGGACGTTAGAAAACGCTGCATGACCACTTTCTAGGCTCCCGCTGAGTTCGGTTGAGGTAGGGTGAACGTTTTAGGACGTAAACAAAATTTTAAACCGGAAACTGCCAACTCGGGTAGAAATTGGCCAGTTTCGGGAAAAACAGTTTTTGAGGCTTCTAGAGGCCGAATCTGGGGAAACTCAAAACATGAAAGTTTTTAAGTAGAGTTTTTCCTAGAGGACAACGCGGACAGTTTTGTAAAATGAGGCTCCAATGGCCTCGGTTTTTACCAAAACCCGTGCCTAAGGTGCCCAGGACCCGAGCACGGCCAGGACAAGTTCCTCAGGGGTTTTGCCACGAAAACGCCAGAACTGGGTTTTACCCAAAACATAAAAGTTGTAGAGTTTTTAAATGTTTACAACTTTCATGAAGACAAGTTTTACAGATTCAGTCTGGATTTTAAGATGAAAATGAATTTCGGAGAACTGTACAGGAATTATGGAAATCCTGTACAGGATTTACAAAGTTAACACAGAAAATGCATATTTTTGTAATTTCACTGCAAAATTGACATTGAGAAACTGTTCCAAAGGCAGTCTCCAATAGTCAATAATTTTATACGACTCCTTTTAAGGTTTTCAGTTTTTTTTAAGATTGAACAAAAGGATTTTTAAACCAAAACCTAAGAATTCTTTTCTAAAGAAATAAGTTTGTTTTTAAAACCTAAGTTAAAGATTTAACCGGTTAGGGTTACTTAGGTAACCAATTAGGACAATGTAAAGATAAGTAAGGTTATATAAGAATGTTGGTTATATTACCAACAGTTCTAACCCTTACTTTTATTAATCTCAGAACGTCGCACGCCGAAGTGTCCCAACGGGATTTAACTCGACTTTTGGACACAGCTTTTACGAACGAGGTAAGTACAACTCCGCCTACAGCATGGGCTTTGTTGTGTATACTTGCCAAAGTATGATGAAAATGCTATGTAGTGTAAATGTTACCTCTTATGTGTTGTAGATAGTTTTAAGTTATAGGAAATGTTATAGAAAATGTCATGCTTTGTAGTATGCTATGATTATGTGTTAAGAGTATGTTATAAAATGCTATGATGATATGCTATGTTATATGCTATGGTATGCTATGTGTTATAAAAAGTTGAAATGCTATGATTTAGAATGCCATGGAATAGGTTATGATGATAAGATTATAAATTAATTGTGTGACATATCACGATGTATGCTCACTAATTAATACAATTAAGTATGAGATAATGAAAGTTATGATGGCAAATAATTTGCCTGTGTCGTACCGACCCGCGTTAGGTCGGGTTGAACTATGGATTGAATTGGAAATGGTTTGGCCGCCCCAACCAATTCATAGTTGCGCGCCCGGTACGAACACTTACGTTATGGGGCCCACAAGATAAGACAAGATAAGTTATGATAAGTTAAGAAAGCAAGTTACGATTAATTAAGCAAGCATAATGAAGCATAAATGGCTCATGCATAAGTTAAGATAAGTTATATTATGTTATGCTTAAGTTATGATTAGTGTGGTATGTGTGATGTGTTTTATTTAAAGTAAATTGCGGTATAGAATAGTTGTACTTGCTGAGCGAAAGCTCACTGTCTTACGTCTGTGCTGTAGGTAAGCAGCCTGGAAATAATTCTTGATGCAAGATGGAGGGCATGGATTGGCGGACTGTGAAATGTGGGAATAAACCGCTACGCGTTTCGTTATATTATGTAATTATGAAATAAGTTTTATTTACACCCAAACAACGTAATTAATGTTCGATATACATTTATATTTCGTATGTAGTACAGTATAAAAAAAAAAAAAAAAAATTTCCGCTGTGTAAGTTATGTATGTACGATATGTATGTATGGTAACGACCTGTGCTAGGCGGGTCGTTACAGAGTTGGTATCAGAGCAGTTCCCTGCGATCAAATTTCACAGTCAGCCTGCCATCGCCGCCATCATTGTAAGTTAAAAATTTTATTTTCGTATATTAATAATTATTATGCGCCTATATTATGATAGACTTGACGATATGGACCCGGACCAAGTCGACGCGGACCGAGAGGCGACGAGGTCATTCTTTCAGTCGTGTCCGCTTATGTTTGACGGCACGAGACGTACGGTACCAGTGGCAGCATGGTTGTATGATATGGAGTTGATCTTCCATACCTGCCACATTGAGGCCCGGCTACAGGTTTCCTTGGCTAGCCGATGTTTCGCTGTTGACGCTAGGATATGGTGGATCATCCTTGGAGAGCGTCAGTTGCCGAGCCGCACGTGGCCGCATTTTCGCACTGCAGTGATGGCTCGTTACGGGCCGATGATAGGCGAGAGAGCGGGCGATGTACTCCGCGATGCTGAGATCTATGAGGACATGCACCACACTCGTTACCTCAGCTACGTAGCTGATTGGCACGCGTATCCTCAGGAGACGATGGCCCATTATTGTCGACGATTCCAGGAGTCGATGCTGCCGTACATTCCTCAGTATCTGCAGAGTCCCGAGCTGCAGGCCTTAGTTATTCTGAGGAACGGATTGCCTATTCAGATCCGGCAGTACGTTCCTGAACCCATGCTTGGTTTGTCAGTTGGACACATGATTGAGGCTATTTTGGGAGTCGAGGCTAACATTCACGATATGCCAGCCCCGGATTTGGCAGAGGCTCAGCAGGCGCCAGTAGAGGACGCCGAGATACCAGAGCCGGTGTATGAGCCAGATCCAGCCTACCAGGAGGACCCGATGGCTGCCGACCCGATGCCAGAGGTACCTGCTCATGAGGTCGACTTTGAGGCCGAGGCTGATGACTATGACGGGGATGATGAGATGGACGTTCCCGAGGACCCGATTCCTCCTATTATCGTATTATCCAGCGATGATGAGGAGGAGGAGCCCGAGCACGAGCCTGGGTTTGGAGGGTGGCCGGAGGAGGGAGATGACTTAGAGGAGGATCCGGAGGAGATCTTCGATGAGGACGGAGAGGCCGACTCCGACGTCTCAGTAGTCACAGTTGTAGAGTTAGATTAGGATTAGATCGATCGATTATGTATATATTTTTGCTTTTAAGACTGTTTGTACTAGCTTATTATTTTTTTGAGATAGGCTTGTACTTATGTACGATGGTAAAGTGATAGACACTTCCATCATATTTTTGACCCTGTGTATACAGTATGACGAACATATATGTACGCATATTATTGTAAATATGATGTACTTTTTGTAAATGTACAAAAGATAAGTTCAAAGTATGGTATGAATGATAAATGTTATGTTATGAGATACAATGTCTGTATTATGACTATGAATGCTATGATAAGTATGTAATGATAAGTATTACATTATGATAAGATAAATGATGAATGAAAGAAAGGATATTAATAGTATGATAATATCTTTTCTAAATGATATGATAGGATGGTACGCCCACGTCGAGCAACGCCAGTAAATCCGCCCGAGCCGGATTTCGCGACAATTGTTGCAAATTTGCAAAGACAGCTGCTCGAACAGCAGCAAGAAACTAACAGATTGCGAGAACAGATAGCGCAATTGAATCAGAGGCCCCAAGTGAACGAAGTTCCACCCCCAGTACAACAGGTACCGCCAGTGGTACCTCAAGTTCCAGAGGTCCAACCAGAGATTCCTCGAATGCTGAGATTCCGATGGCACAAGCAGGAGGACAGGACAATGTACAGCCAGTGCGGGAGGATCTGCTGTACGAGAGATTCAGGCGGATGAAGGCGCCTGAATTTGAAGGGGTAACTGACCCAGTCGCCGCCGATAATTGGTTGATCGATATCCAGGTTATTTTGGATTTCATGCGGCTTACAGAACAGGAGAAGGTTCTCTGTGCTTCATTTGCCTTGAAGAAAGATGCACGGCACTGGTGGATGACCGTTCAAATGCGGCGGGATGTCATGGCCATGAACTGGCAGGATTTTGTAACCGAATTCCGTGCCATGTACTACAACGCGGAGATACTGGCGACTCAGCAAGATGAGTTCACCAGTTTACGACAGGGATCGATGACGGTTATGGAGGCCGTAAAGAAATTTGAGCAACTAGCCCGTCTGTGCCCGGAACTGGTTCCGAATGAAAAGGAAAAGGTCAGAAGGATGATGAAGATGTTCCGCACAGACATCTCCAAGCAGGTCAGTGCAGGCAGTAGCCCACCTACCCTGGTATCTGATTGTGTCAGTAGAGCGATAAGAGCCGAGTACTGGATCAACCAGGACAAGGAAGCTAGGCTCAGATTTTAAAGCCAGAAAGGAGGAAAAGGCCGTGGTAAAGCAGACACAGCCTCGTCAAAACGCTGAGACCACCAGAAGGGCCAGACCAGTAGCCCTGCCCAGAATTCCAAGCAGTTTGGAAAGAATAAGAGAAAGGGTAATTTCACGGGCCAGGGACAA
>CM046362.1:15958522-15981156 GCA_025413025.1 Ficus hispida | reverse complement strand
CAATTTGGATCATCCAAGGCTTCCTGAATATTTCTAGGAACAAACAGGTGTGATATTTTTGAGGGTAAAAGGCTCTATAGTATGGTGAAAGCTTTTTATAGGACAGATATTTAGCAATAGGAAACTTAGTACAGGTTCGAGTTCCTTTTCTAAGAGCTATTGGAATATCTAAGTCTGATGGCTCATGAATTGAATTTGAACAGGGTTATTAGGAATACCTGTAATATCCTGGGTACTAGTTCCCGGAGTTAAAGATTGATCTGGTTCTAGAATCATAGATGGACTTTGTCTCTTTTGATGTAGTCTCCTCCGGCTATAAACCAATAACTCAGTGTTCTGATCTGTCGGTAGTGTTTCTCCCCCTGTTGTATGATCATCAATGTTTGACATAATTTTACTAGGTTTTTCAATAGTTTTATCACAAATCTCCTCATTTGTTTTTTCAAACACAATAGTAATAGGATTCGGATTTTGAGAGGAAGAAATAGGAATAGAATTCAAGATAGTATATGGTAATGGAACCGGGGATAAATCCCAAAAATTTTCGTCCACTCCTATATTCTCCCCTGAAGAAAATTTTTGTGAAAGTAAGGTTTTTGTTCCAAGAAATGTACATCCATCTTACATGTACCTTTTTTGTGTAAGGATTAAAACACTTATAGCCTTTTTTGTTTGGGGCATATCCGATAAAAATGCACTTCTCAGCCCGTGGGTCAAGTTTGGATCTATAGTGACTTGGAATGTGAACAAAACTGTACAACCAAAAATTTTTGGTGGTAAATTTGAATGAATCCGTGACAAAGGAAATATTTTATTAAAACAGTCTAAGGGTGTGCTATATTGCAAAACTCGAGTAGGCATCCTATTTATCAAATACGAAGCTGTTAAGACAGCTTCGCCCCAAAGATATTTGGGAACATTCATGGAAACATTATAGCACGAGCCACTTCAGAAGATGTTTATTTTTCCTTTCAGCAATACCATTTTGTTGAGGAGTGTCTATACAAGTAGACTGGTGATAAATACCATTTTCTTTTAAAAACATTCCCAATTGTTCATTGAAATATTCTGTGCCATTATCAATATGAAGAATATGGATTTTAGTTTGAAATTGAGTTGCAATCATGTTATAAAATCCTTAAACAATTTTTAACATCAGATTTTTCACTCATTAAGTAAATCCAACACAATCGGGTATGATCATCAATAAATGTAACAAACCATTTTTTCTTGGAAATAGTGGTAATTTTAGACGGCCCCCAAATATCACTATGAATTAAGTAAAAAGGTTTTGAAGGAACATAAGGTTCGGCACATAAGTAGTACGATGACTCTTGGATAAATAACAACTTTCACAATGAAAACAGAAAGATCCAAACTCTTAATAAAGTAGGAATAAATGTTTGAGATATGGAAAACTAGGATGTCCTAGTCTAAGATGCCAAAGCATTATTTGTTCATAAGCAGGAATAGAACTAACACTACCAAATCCTTGAGCTATTTTATTAATAGAAGAGTCACCATCGAAGTAGTAAAGTCCATCCACCATTCTAGCACTGCCAATCTTCTTCCCCGAGTTCTTGTCCTGGAATTCACAGTGAGAATCAAAAAGATAACACGACAATTAGAGTCTTGGGAAAGTTTACTAACAGACAAGAGATTGCAAGCTAGCTTAGGGACATGTAGTACTGATTTAAGGTTAATATTTTTTGAAAGTTTTACCAAACCTTTTCCTGCAATTGGTGAGAAGCTACGATCTGCAATTCTAATTTTGTCTAAACCAGACATGGTAAGTAGGAACTAAACAGGTTTGAAAGGCTGGTCATGTGATGGGAAGCCCCAGAATCAATGATCCATGGAGCAAATTTTAAACAATAAGAAAGGGCATAAGGTTTACTACCTGTTTGGGCAAGAGAAACATTAGGAATACCGGATGATGAATTGGATTTTAGCAGTTTAAGAGGATGATCCATTTGCTCTTTGCTGAATGGACCTGCTTCGGCTTCATTGGCAGTAGGAGGTGCACGGCTGTTCCTGCTCTTCCAATTGGCAGGCTTACCGTGAATTTTCCAGCAGGTCTCCCGGGTGTGGCGAGGTCGATTGCAGTAGTCACACCAGACCCGTGGCTTGTCTTCGGCCTTTCTCGGGTAACTTGCTGCCTTAGTAGCGTCACAAGTGACTAAGGCAGAAGTTTCTACACCCCCGCTGGTAATCTTCTTGCCTAACATCACGTTCCTCCGGCTTTCTTCTCTTCGAACCTCTGCAAAAACTTCACCAAGAGAGGGAAGAGGTGATCTGCCAATGAGTCTTCCTCTTACTTCATCAAACTCCACATTCAACCCTGCAAGAAACTTGTAAATTCTGTGAGCCTCCACGGTTTTCCTGTTATGATTGGCATCATCAGTTGATTTCCATTCATAATCATTGAACAAATCCATGTCTTGCCATAACCGTTTCAGCGAATTGAAGTACTTGGTGACTGTCTCCTCCCCTGCCGAATCTCTCCCAGTTTTAAAGTCAACTCATAAACTTGGGACTGATTTCCCAAATCAGAATACATTTGGTTAACGTTTTCCCAAAGTTCCTTAGCCGTGGAGTAGCACATATAATTCGAACTAATGTCCTCGTCCATGGAATTGACGAGCCATGTCATGATCATCGAATTCTCTGCATCCCATGTAGCATAAGCCGGGTCTTTAGGGGCTGGTGCCGTCCTATCTCCTGTCAAGTAACCGATTTTTCCACGCCCACGAATATACATTCGAACTGACTGAGACCATCGCAAGAAGTTATCACCATTCAGGCGGATTGTGGTGATCTGGACAGAATGGGAGTCGGATGTTGGGGCTTGTGAACCGGTGTTATTAGAGGAATTGATAGAGGCTGACGAAGGAGCAGATTCTGAGGATAAGTCAGACATGGTGAGTAATTCGAGTTTTGCAAGGAGGCGGCTAGGATTGGACTAGGGTTTACAGGCAGCTGTAGGGCTGAATCTGTAACGACCCACCTAGCACAGGTCGTTACTATACATACATACATACATACATACTTAACGTACACAGCGGAAATAATTTTTTTTTTTTTTTATACAGGTATATGAACAATAACGATATATAAATAGCGAATGTATGAACAAAACAAAAGGCGATAATCGAACACCGGATAATATATAATGTACATAAGAGACAAAACACGTAGCGGCAGAATATCCCACTCACTTCACAGTTCACCCTGCCCCGCTCGCCATCTCGTATCAAAATTTGCTGACAGGTTGCTTACCTACAGCATAGACGTAAGACGTGAGCTTTCGCTCAGTAAGCACAACATAATTATCCGCAACAAATAACAATACAAAACATAACTCAAATCTAACCTAACACATTCTACCCTATTTATGCATGAGCCAATTATGCTTGATTATGCTTGCTTGGTATCTCATGACTTATCATACTTATCATACTTAACATGCTTATCTTGTTTATCATGTTTATCATGCTTATGGGCCCCATAAGTGTACGTACCGGGCGCGCAACTATGGAGTGGTTGGGGCGGCCAGTCCATTTCCAACTCAATCCATAGTCCAACCCGACCTACGAGCGGGTCGGTACGACACAGGCAACTTGCTTGCCTTCATACTTATCTTTCATAATTTCTTAATCATTCTTATTTAGAGTTAGTGAACATGCTTCGTGATGTCACAAATTCATAAAACATAATCTTATCATATCATAAATTCATCATACATCTTAGTCATAACATAATATTTTATCATGGCATATTCATACATATAACATTTCCTAAGCAGATCACATCAACTACCATAGCATTTATCACTCATACTTAGGCAAGTATTCAACTAAAGCCTATGCTGCAGGCGGAGTTGTACTTACCTCAAATTCTAAGTCCGATGCTACGCCGCTCCTGAACAGGTTGCAATAACAGATTATCACCTGTTATTACAAAGGACATAGCGTCAGGATTCTGAAATCCTAATTTTTTTTAAACTGTTGGTTATCTCAACCAACATTCATTTTATCTGTGTTATATGCCCCCATATGATTAACTTGAAAACATAAGGAACGGGTTACTATAAATAACCCTATAGGTAACCCTCGAGACAAGGGTCCTATTCCATAGTCTTAGTTCCTTATTGGGGTTACGTTGGATAACCCTTGGGCTTCGGGCCCAAACCAATAACTCGGTATCTTTTTCCGATTATTGCTCATCGAAACTTAGTTTAGAAACCGCTTTTGAAAACTTAGAGTTTCTTTAAAATCCTTATGAGTGGGTTCATTGTAAAAATCTTTAAAAGTCAAAACTGTCTTTGGGACAGCTTTTTACTGTAAATTGTTAACATATGTGCAGGAAATGCCTAATTCTAACACTGTTTTTAGAGACCCTGAGCAGTAACCTACCGATCACTGCACAGTTTTGAAATACATTTTTGTTTGAAAAACTGAGTTCGAATTTGAAAAAGTTTCCTTCATCAAAGTTTTAAATCTTAAAAAGCTCTAAAACTTTCATGTTTTGATCAAAATCGATTTCGGACTTTAACCCACTCGTTTTCCCTTTTTAAATTCACCTGGCCGTGCATGGAGTCTGGGCACGGTCAGGCTCGGATTTCTCTGAAAACGAAGGCCGTTGGAGCCTTATTTTTAAAAACTGTCCATGTTGTCTTATAGAAAAAACTGTTCTCAACAACTTTCATGTTTTACGTTTTTCGAAAATCGGCCTCTAAGGGCCTCAAAATTTGCTTTCCAGAAAACAGGGTAACTTGAACCCGAATGGCCAGTTTTCTATCTCCTAATCGTTTTCGGTCCTAAAACGAGCACACTACCTCAACCGAACTCAGCGGGAGCCTAAATCAAGCATACAGCGGCTTTCTAACGTCAATTTCTCTTCAAACACAAATAAAAAACTCAGCCATGCAAACCATTCTCTTATCCCAAAAATATAGGGTTTGCTGGAAATAAATCCAGCTTAACTAATATACACTAAATCTACCAATTAACCTAATCATGCATTCTAACTAATTCCTTAACTTATTAGGGCATATAACTTAACCATTCAGCTAGCATACAACCAAGTAAGCATTTTAAAAGCATAGCATACTAATTAAACCAAACCACCCTAAAAATCAAATCAAGCACATAACCTAACTAGGGCTGAAAATAAAATTAGAGCTTATGCTCTTACATACTCAGCTTGTAATACAAAATAACTTCCAAATTGAACCAAATTGAAAGCTGAAAACTTAGGGGAGATTTTACCTTAATAAATCCTAAGATTGGTTAGGGTTTGGTCCAAAGTTTCTTCCCCCTTGGCTCCTAGACACAACCGGCCTCCTCCCTAGCTCACCCGAAAACTTTTCTGTCCCTTGGCTGCTGCTCCTCACCAATTCCAGCCACTAAATCTGGCCACTCCTTCAGCTTTTCCCTTCCTTTTCCAGCTCACTAACAGCCGGCCAGCTTGGCCAAAATAAGCTCCAACAATTTTCAGCACTCTTTTCTTGCTTCCAAACTAAAACCCGAACTCTCCCTAATGGATTCTCTCTTGAATTTCTGTTTTTGTTCTTATTTTTCTTGGCTGCTGGAGTTCGGTTTTGGGCAGAGGAAAAATGGGCAGAATTTGGCTTGGTTTTTCTGATTTTTTTGAATAAAATCAGCACCTATTTATAGAGGTTGGGAAACTTTGTTTAATTGCAAAATACTCCCTCAAAACCAACATTTTTCACTAATGGGGGGGTGAGGTGGCCGGCCAACTCATGGTCTAGAAGCCTCCAAAATACTTTCCTAATTTAGCTTAAATCCAAATGATGTCATAAATAATGGATAAGGTGATGTCATTCTCCCTTAAGGCTTGTTTGGCTTTAAACCTTGATAAGCAATCCATTTTTAGCCAAACAGTCATTGCTAATATTGTGTTACTTAATACACAGTATCATAAATTAAATTTTATTCCAAAATTTATCTGTCATAAATTGGACGGTACGAAAAACTTTTCTTTTCGCTTCAAGTCCTTTGGCCCTTAATAATCTATTTAATGTGCTTGATTTTCTATGGTGGTTTTAGATTTAATTCTAACTATTTTATCCGTAAAAACGGTTTTTCTCAGTATATAACCTATACTGCTTAACATACTTAAGTTCCGTCACATAGTTGACCTTTTTAGTCAATCTTTGACTTCTCGGGTCAACTTGACCTTCATGGTCAACTTTGACTTTTTCGGTCAACGTTTGACTTTTTATTAAATCATAAGATTTGCTATCTTTTGAACCCAAAAGATCATAGGCTTGGCTAAACCATCATATTTGAGTCTTATAGAGCCATAAGAACTCATAAAAATAAATAAAAACCCTGACCGGGATTTTTCATAGATACCATTACGGTATAATTTAAATTTCTATACAAGAAATCTTAGCGATGAAAATTCTAGATCTTACAGAAGCAAAGAACCAATTTCGGCTCTGATACCATATAAACTTAGAGAGAAAGGAATTCTGAATTAATGAATTCTTGTATTAACAAATGAACAATACACGGCTCCTCTTATAGAGGACTCAAAGAAAGAGAATGGGAAACTTTCCCTACAAAGACTATCAAATATCTAACTTTCCTATTTTACATGTTTGACTAAAAACTGAATATTTACAGCTAATCACATCCCATAATATTCGGCTGCATCAAACTGAATCTCCTACTTTCCTACAAAAAATGGACTGTACGAAAAATTCTCTTTTCGCTTAGAACTCTTAGGCCCTTAATTACCTACTTAATGTGCTTGATTTATTCTATGGTGGTTTAAAAATAACATGATCCATTTTATCAGAAAAATGGTTTTTCGCAGTATACTTCCTATACCGCTCATCATACTTCATTATCGTCACATAGTTGACTTTTCTAGTTAATCTTTGACCTATCGGGTCAACTTTGACTTCCTTGGTCAACTGTGACTTTCTTGGTCAACATTGACTTTCATTGACTTTCTTGGTCAAGCTTTGACCAATATAAAATCATAACATTTTTGTACCCTTTTTACTAAAAAGGTCACGTGCTTAACTAAGCAATCATTTTTTAGTCTTATAAACTCATAAGAACTCACAAAATTCAATAAAAATCCTTAACCAGATTCTTTCATAAATACCGTCGTGGTACAGTTTAAATTTCTATACAAGAATTGTAACGTTGTAAAATTCTAGTCATTACAGCTTGACAAGGATTCATCCGACAAAGTTACTCTCCATGGGGAGCACCAGTGTTATTCGTAAAGAAGAAGGATGGATCACTGCATATGTGTATCGACTATCGTGAGCTGAATAAGATTACGATCAAGAACAAGTATCCCCTTCCGAGGATTGATGATCTTTTTGATCAACTCAGGGGAGCGATAGTATTTTCGAAAGTCGATCTACGGTCAGGCTATCATCAGCTCAGGATCAAGGAGGCAGATATCTCCAAGACGGTTTTTCAAACACATTACGGGCACTATGAGTTTTTGGTTATGCCATTTGGATTAACCAATGCCCCAGCTGCATTCATGGACCTTATGAACCGAGTATTCAAATAGTATCTGGATAAGTTCGTCATTGTTTTTATTGACGATATTTTGATTTACTCAAGGTCCAAAGAGGAGCACGAGCATCACCTTAGGTTGGTGATGGAGACGCTAAGACGAAACCAGCTGTATGCCAAATTCACAAAATGTGAATTTTGGCTGGAAAAAGTCCACTTTTTGGGTCATGTAGTATCAAAGGAAGGAATTTCAGTAGACCCTGCTAAGGTAGAGGCGGTTAGTGCATGGCCAGCACCCAAGAGAATGTTACGGAAATAAGAAGTTTCTTTGGACTAGCTAGCTACTACCGAAGGTTCGTTGAGGGATTTTCCAAGATCGCTACACCCCTCACCACTCTTACCCGCAAGGGAAAGAAATTTGAATGGACTCAGAAATGTGAGGAAAACTTTCAAGAGCTCAAGAGGAAGTTGACAAGTGCGCCTGTGTTGATAATTCCTGATGTAGATGCAGGAAATTTCGTGATCTATAGTGACGCTTCTAAAAATGGATTAGGAGCCGTCTTGATGCAAAATGGAAAGGTGGTTGCCTACGCATCTGGACAATTGAGGATTCACGAAAGGAATTATCCTACGCATGATTTGGAGCTCGCGACAGTAGTTTTTGCACTTAAGATTTGGAGACACTATTTGTATGGAAATAAGTGTGAAATCTACACCGATCACCAGAGCCTCAAGTATATTTTTACTTAGAAAGAACTCAATATGAGACAACGTAGATGGCTGGAACTTGTAAAGGATTATGATTGTGAGATCCTTTACCACCCTGGAAAGGCCAACAGGGTAGCAGATGCCTTAAGCAGGAAATCCGTAGGCATGCTGATGTCTATTGGAATGTTTCCTAAGCCAATACAAAAGGAGATTTCTGAGTTCAACTTGGAACTGATAACGGGAAAGTTGTCTGTTCTGTCCCTCCAGTCCAATCTCTTAGAGACCATTAAGTCGCATCAAGGAAAGGATTCCTCTTTGCTGAAAGCACAACTCTTTGGTGGAAAGAACAAGGAGTTTAAGGTCTCTGAAGATGGTGCTATTTATTTCAAAGGAAGGATTTGTGTTCCTAACTTTGAATTTCTTAAGGACCAGATCTTGTCTGTGTAATGACTAGAATTTTACAACATTATAATTTCTTGTATAGAAATTTAAATTGTACCATGACGGTATTTATGAAAGAATCCGGTTAAGGATTTTTATTGAATTTTGTGAGTTCTTATGCGTTATAAGACTCAAAAATGATTGCTTAGTCAGGCATGATACCTTTTGAGTAAAAAGGTATAAAAGCGTGATGATTTTTATGTTGGTCAAAGTTTGACCAAAAGACGTCAAAGTTGACCACGAAAGTTAAAGTTGACCAAGAAGGTCAACGTTGGCCAAGAAAGGCAACGTCGACTAACAGAAGTCAAAGATTGACTAAAAAGGTCAACTAGATGTCGAAACTTAAGTATGTTATGCAGTATGAGGTATATACTGCGAAAAGCCATTTTTCAGATAAAATGGATCATGATATTTTTAAAACCACCATAGAATAAAATCAAGCACATTAAGTAAGTAATTAAGGGCCTAAGAGTTCTAAGCGAAAAGAGAATTTTTCGTACAGTCCATTTTTAAACAGATAAATTTTAGACTGTAGTTCAGAAGATTGTACTGTGTATAAGAGAGCACAGTATTAAAAATACCTGTTTGGCATTAAAATGGACTATTTACTAAGGAAAAAGCCAAACAAGCCTTAATATGGATGATGTCACTAGCTTTTGATTTATGACATCATTTTTGGATTTAGTTAATATTGGAAAGAAATTTGGAATACACTAGAAGGCAAGGTGGCCGGCCAACTAAGACTCCCTATGTGAAATATTTAAAAATTTGGAGGGTTTTTGGAGCAAATTGGAGAGTTTTCCCTCACCAATAAATAGGTGGCCATTTGAACATTTTTTTTCACAAAAAATGAAAAACATAGCCAAACTTTGCCCAATTTTCTCCTCACAAAAACCGAACTTGAGAGCAGCCAAGGAAGAGAGAAAAGGTTTGGAAACTCAAGGAAATAGTCTTAGGAGAGTTCGGGTTTCACTAGGAAGCAAGCTAGGAAGTTGGAAAAAAATTTGGAAACCACTTGGCCTTTGGTGGCCGGTTGTGAGGCAGCAGCAAGGGTAAAAGAGAAAGTGAAAGGGAAAGCTGTTGGAAGGTGGCTGATTTTGTGTTGAGTGGCCGGAGAAGTGTAGGAACAACCCCTTAGTGGCTGGAAAAATTTTGGTGCTCATTGGAAGGAGCAAGGCCGGCTGTACCAAGGAGAAAGGAAGAAAAGAATTTTGGAGCCAAGCAAACTTACTCTTGGATTAAGTAAGGTAAAAATTCTCTTGAACCTTAAATCTTTCAATTCAAGTTTTAAATTGAAGATTTAAGTGTATTTCCAAGTTGGTTGTAATGAGCATAAGCTCAATTTAATTTTCAAGCCTAGATTAGATATTAGGGTTATGTGCTTGATTAGTTAAGGGTGGTTTGATTTATGATTTTGAGCTATGGTTTGATTATGAGTTTGATTATGTTATGTTTGTTGATTTCTAGGGTTGCATGTTAGAAAGATTAGTGAGTTATATGTTCCCCCAAATCTGTTTATGCTTACTGTAAAAAGTATGTTAGGGTGCTAGAATGAATGTGCATGCCAATGGTTTGATGAAAAGCCAAAACCAATACAAACCCTAAACCTATATGCTGTAATTTTGTGATTGACTTTCATGAATGTGTTTGGGCTTCATGTAAGTTAAATTGGGACGTTAGAAAAACGTTGTATGTTGATCCTAGGCTCCCGCTGTGGTCGGTTGAGGTAGTGTGCACGAATTAGGGCGAGAAACCAAGAAAGGAATGAAAACTGCCAATTCGGGTTCAAACTGGCCAGTTTTCTAGAAAGCCAGTTTAGAGGCCCTTAGAGGCTGATTTTGGGAAAACTTAAAACATGAAAGTTGTAGAGTAGGATATTTGCTAGAGGACAACAAGGACAGTTTTCAAAAATAAGGCTCCAATGGCCTTCGTTTTTAAGGAAACCCGAGCCTGACTGTGCCCAGACCCTATGCACGGCTAGGTGAGTTCAACAGAGAAAATGAGTAGTTTAAAGACCGATTTGGGTCTCGAGTTAAACACAAAATTTTTAGGATTTTTCGAGCTTTAAAACTTTTATGAAGAAAACTTTTTCAAATTCGGCTTTAATTTTTAAATAAATAATTAGATTTTAAAACTGTACAGTGAACAAGAAATTCCTGCACAGAGTGTTCTAAAACAGTGCAGGAAAAGGACATTTCTGCACATCCACTGCCTAATTCATAATAAGAAACTGTTCTAAAGGCAATTTCTATTTTTAATTATTTTTACAAAGATCCACTCATAAGGTTTCAAGTTTTATAAAGAAAAGTGAGTTTAAAACCCCAAGTTTTCTAAAGTAAAGAAAAAGGGTTTTTAAACCAAATTGAATGAGCAATAACCGGGAAGGTACCGAGTTATTGGTTTGGGCCCAAAGCCTAAGGGTTATCTAACGTAACCCAATAGAATGATAAGAATAACTAGTTGGGCCTAAAAACCAGGGTTACTCAAGAGTAACCCGATGGAATGAATTTTCAAGCAAGCTTAGGCCCAAGGTTAGGTTTAATAACCTAACACAGTTATGAAAGGCTGTTTAGCCAAGGTTACTTTATGTGACCAACCTAAGTATGTTCTGAACCATAGGGTTATCCGTGATACTGAGAGAGTATCCGGCATTCTTTTTAGAAAGGGGGCATATAACCACAACTAAGTATGAATGTTGGTTTGATTACCAACATTCTGTAAGAACATAATTCTTACCCTATGTCCTTTGATATAGCAGGAGATAGCCTGCTGGAGTATCCTGAACCGGATCAACACATCTCGGGACATAGTAAACAAGGTAAGTACAACTCCGCCTACAGCATAGGCTTTTGTTGTATACTTGCCCAAGTATGTTTAATGTATGTGATGTGATGAAGTTATGTCTATGATATGATTATGTTAAGTTCATGAAATTAAGGTATGATGTTAAGACATGAATATGATTTATAAATAGTGACATCACGAAGCATGTTCACTAATAAGAACAAGTATGAGTTCATGAAAAGCAAGTATGATGGCAAGCAAGCTTGGCTGTGTCGTACCGACCCGCGTTAGGTCGGGTTGGACTGTGGTTTGAGTTGGAAATGGACTGGCCGCCCCAACCAAATCATAGTTGCGCGCCCGGTACGTACACTTATGATAAGGGGCCCATAAGTAAGATAAGTTAAGAATAAATAAGATGGCATAATAAGAGCATAATCGGTTCATGCATATATTATGCGATGTCATGAAATAGTATGTATGTTATGATGAGTCCAGTATGATATATATGCTATGAGAAGTTATGTATGACATGTATGATATGCTATGTTTATGTAAGGTTATGATGAGTTATGTTTATTTTTAATTATTGCGGATTTATATGTTGTACTTGCTGAGCGAAAACTCACGTGTCTTACGTCTATGCTGTAGGTAAGCAACTTACGGGCAACTGATGATACAAGATGGTGGGCGTGGCGGAGCGGGCTGTGAAATGTGGGATTTATAACCGCTACGTATTTCGTTCTTATTTTGTATATTATTCCGCATTTAAACATCGTTTATATTAATATGCATTTCGTTATCCGCGCTATATTAAAAAAAAAATTTCCGCTACTTACGCTCATTTATTAAGTATATATATGTATGTATGTATGTATGGTAACGGCCTGTGCTAGGCGGGTTGTTACAGAGTTGGTATCAGTGCGGTTCCCTGCTACCCAATTTCACAGTATGCCTGCCGTCGCCGCCATCATTGTAAGTAATTTTATTTATGAGTAATGATTGATTATGTAATTATGTTATGTTAGACTCGACGTTATGGATCCCGCGCTAGTAGATGAGGATCGACGAGCGGTGACGTCGTTCTATGAGACGCACCTGATGATTTTCGACGGTACGAGACGGACGGTGTCGTTAGCAGCATGGCTTTACGACATGGAGCAGATATTCCGTCTTAGTCATATTGAGGAGCGACTGCAAGTCTCCTTAGCCAGCCGATGTTTAGCAGTGGATGTTCGCCTATGGTGGATGACTATTGGGGAGAGATCTATGCCGAGTCGTACTTGGGCGTATTTCCGTGCATTATTAGTTGCACGATATGGACCGATACTGGATGAGGGGGCAGGTATACCCCATCGTGACCCGGCGATGTATCGAGAGACGTATCATGCTCGATGCCTTAGTTTTGCCGTAGTCTGGCATGCCTTTCCACAGGAGCCCATGAGCCATTATTGTCGGCGGTTCCAGGAGGAGATGTTGCCATATGTCCCGCAGGACTTGGTTAACTCGATGGCATTTGCACTCTAGACGTTTCGGGATGGACTGCCCCAGTAGATCCGGCAGTATGTCCCCATGCCGCTACCTGGCATGACCGTGGAGCACATGATAGCTGACATTTTAGAGGCTGAGGCTGTGATGCACGCCATGCAGGCCATTGGGATTGCGGGTGATCAACAGGCTCCAGTCGATGATGCTGAGGACGGAGAGCCGATTTTTGAGGCTGGTCCGGCTGTCCCTGAGGATCAGGTCCCAGCAGATCCAGTATAGGAGATGCCGCCCCAGGATGCCGAGGCTGACGTGGCCGGTGATGATGTCGGTCCCGATGATGTTTTAGTCGCCCCGGAGGATCCGCCGGTAGATCCCCCGATTATAGATATCTCGAGCGACGAGGATGAGGACATTGAGCCCGAGCCAGAGCATGAGCATATGGACAGGTTCGAGGATGATGAGGAGGACTTGGAGCTAGGGCCAGAGTTTGAGCCTGTAGGCTGGATAGAGGATGATTTTGACGAGGATCCGGAGGAGATTCCGTTTCATGACGGAGATGATGAGTCGGACTCAGATGCGTCATCCGTAGTGACGATAGAGCTTATAGATTAGGCTCACTGTGTATATATTTTTGACGTTAGACTGATATGTACTAGCTTATGTTTTTTTGGATGATAGGCTTGTACTATTGTATGATGGGAAAGTGTTAGACACTTCCATCAGAAATTTTGACCCTATATGTATAGCGATCGTATCAAAATGTATTTACGAGATTGTAAATATAATGTATTTTGTAAGATTACAAAAAGCCAGTTCAAGTATGAACTATTATGATATGATTATGAAAAGCATACTACGAGTTGTTATGTGCTATGATACGACTATAAAGTTATGATATGATGTATTATGTTACGTTATGATGAGAAATGTATGAAAGAAAGGATATTCCTCGTATGATAATATCTTTTCTTATGATGTTGATAAGAGCTAGAAATGGTTCGTACGCGTCGAGCAGTGCCTGTGAATCCGCCAGAGCCGGATCTCACAACTGTTGTTGCAAATTTACAATGGCAGCTGTTGGAGTAATAACATGAAACGAATAGACTGCGAGAGCAGTTAGTTCAGCTGAACCAGAGACCTCGAGCCGATAAGGTTCCTCAGCAAGATAGGGTACCTCCCGTGCCAGAAGTTCAACCGGAGGTGCAACAAGAGAATCCACGGAATTTTGGAGTTCCTTTAGCACCGGCTGGAGTTCCAGTGAATCTGCCAGTGCGGGAAGATCTGCTGTACGAGAGATTCAGGCGAATGAAGGCGCCTGAATTCGAAGGACATATGGACCCGATAGCCGCGGATAATTGGCTAATTGATATCCAAGTCATCTTGGACTTCATGAGGCTATCGGAACAGGAGAAGGTCCTCTCTGCTTCCTTCGCTCTTAAGAAGGACGCCAGACATTGGTGGATGACAGTTCAAATGCGTCGCGATGTTACCACCATGAACTGGCAAGATTTCGTGACGGAGTTCCGCACCATGTACTACAACAGAGAGATTATGGCAGCTCAGCAGGATGAGTTCGCTAGCCTGAAACAGGGGTCTATGACAGTAATGGAGGCTGTTAAAAAGTTTGAACAATTAGCCCGATTGTGTCCGGAATTGGTTCCGAATGAAACAGAGAAGGTTAGAAGGATGATGAAGATGTTCCGGACGGACATTGCCAAGCAAGTTAGTGCTGGCAGTAGCCCACTTACCCTGGTATCCGACTGTGTGAGTCGGGCAATAAGAGCCGAGTATTGGATAAACCAGGATAAGGAAGCACGGGCTCAGATATTTAAGGCAAAAAGGGATGAGAAGGTAGTAGTAAAGCAGATTCAGCCCCGCCAGAACTTTGAGACGAACCAGAAGGGACAAGCTAGTAGCCCGGCCCAAGGTTCCAAACATTTTGGGAGGAACAAGAGAAAGGAAAATTTCTCTGGCCAGGGCCAACAAAAGAATTACCCTCAGAAGAGGAACAATAGAGGAAATGAAGGTAATAGCACTGATTACCCGGTGTGTGCAAAGTGTGGAAGAAAACCCCCGGGAATGTGCAGAATGGGGTCAAATGCCTGCTTCCTGTGTGGCAAGGAGGGGCATTATGTGAAGAATTGCCATCTGAATAATCAAGGCCAGAACCCTCCGTACCAGAGCCGGAACACAAACAGTCAGTTGCATGCAGTCCAGGCTAGGCTGGAAGGACCCTCAATCATATAAGGCAGATTAGAGGCTCCTGAACCTCAAGCCCGGATTTATGCTTACACTCGAGGTGATGCTGAAGCTGGAACTTCACATGTGGTGACAGGTCAGATTTCTATCACCACCTATGATGCTATCGCCTTGTTTGATTCTGGTGCCACTCATTCATTTGTGTCCTTGGAGTTCGCCCAGAAGTTAGGAAGAGGTGTGGATAGTTTAAACCAACCCTTCAAAACTTCTTTGCCATCCGGAGAGATTTTGTGGTCCAATTCTTGGATACGAAATACTTCCGTGATGATCTGTGGCAGAGAACTGTTTGTAGATCTCATTGCGATCAAACTTCAGGATTTCGATATGATCTTAGGAATGAACTTCTTAGGCAAATACAACGCCAGGATCGACTGCCGAAAACGCTGTGTAATGTTCAACCCGTACGGAGAAGAGGAGTTTAATTTCTACGGGCAATCTCGGAATTCTGCAACTAAACTGGTTTCAGCATTGAAGGCTTGGAAAATGTTAGCTAATGGCTGCCAAGGATATTTAGCTAACATGGTGGATAAAGATTGTGAGGTGGAGTTGACACCGGAAGATGTTCCCATTATAAAGGAATATGTGGATATCTTTCCAAAGGATTTACCAGGACTTCCACCAGAACGCGAAATTTCGTTCGAAATCGAATTGCTACCTGGAGCTGCACCGATATCGAAAGCGCCTTACCGTATGGCACCTGCTGAGCTTAGGGAACTGCAAGTGCAGTTACAAGAGTTGCTTGACAAAGGATTCATCCGACAAAGTTATTCTCCATGGGGAGCACCAGTGCTATTCGTAAAGAAGAAGGATGCGTCACTGCGTATGTGCATCGACTATCGAGAGCTAAATAAGATTACGATCAAGAATAAGTATCCCCTTCCAAGGATTGATGATCTTTTTTATCAACTCAGGGGAGCGATAGTATTTTCAAAGGTCGATCTACGGTCAGGTTATCATCAGCTCAGGACCAAGGAGGCAGATATCTCCAAGACGGCTTTTCAAACATGTTATGGGCATTATGAGTTTTTGGTTATACCATTTGGATTAACCAATGCCCTTACTGCGTTCATGGGCCTTATGAACCGAGTATTCAAGGAGTATCTGGATAAGTTCGTCATTGTCTTTATTGACGATATTTTAATATACTCAAGGTCCAAAGAGGAGCATGAGCATCACCTTAGGTTGGTGATGGAGACGCTAAGACGAAACCGGCTATACGCCAAATTCTCAAAATGCGAATTTTGGCTGGAAAAAGTCCACTTTTTGGGTCATGTAGTATCAAAGGAAGGAATTTTAGTGGACCCTGCTAAGGTAGAGGCGGTTAGTGCGTGGCCAGCACCTAAGAATGTTACGGAAATAAGAAGTTTCCTTGGACTAGCTGGCTACTATCGACGGTTCGTCGAGGGATTTTCCAAGATCGCTACACCCCTCACCACTCTTACCCGCAAGGAAAAGAAATTCGAATGGACTCAGAAATGTGAGGAGAATTTCCAAGAGCTTAAGAGGAGGTTGACAAGTGCGCCTGTGTTAATAATTCTTGATGTAGATGCAGGAAATTTCGTGATCTACAGCGATGCTTCTAAGAATGGATTAGGAGCCGTTCTGATGCAAAATGGGAAGGTAGTTGCCTACGCATCTCGACAGCTGAAGATTCACGAAAGGAATTATCCCACGCACGATTTGGAGCTCGTGGCAGTAGTTTTCGCACTTAAGATATGGAGACACTATCTGTGTGGGAATAAGTGTGAAATCTACACCGATCATCAGAGCCTCAAGTATATTTTTACTCAGAAAGAGCTCAACATGAGACAACGTAGATGGCTGGAATTTGTAAAGGATTATGATTGTGAGATCCTTTACCACCCTGGAAAGGCCAACAGGGTAGCAGATGCCTTAAGCAGGAAATCAGTAGGCATGCTGATGTCTATTGGACTGTTTCCTAAGCCACTACAAAAGGAGATTTCTGAGTTCAACTTGGAGCTGTTAATGTAACGACCCGCCTAGCACAGGCCGTTACCGTACATACATACATACATACTTACGTACTTATACGTAAAACAGCGGAAATTTTTTTTTTTTTTTTTTTTTTTTTAGCCGTATAAATATATATACGCACCTACGTAAATAATTATACTGAATAATTAAAACGTTGTGTAGGTATAAACAAAGCTTGTAAAATATTGACATAATAACCAAAACGTGTGGCGGCATTATTCCCACATTTCACAGTCCAGCACACCTCGCCTTCCATCTTGTATCATTGATTACTGGCAGGTTGCTTACCTACAGCATAGACGTAAGACAGTGAGCGAAAGCTCAGCAAGTACAACTATTAATACCGCAATATTAAAAACACAGCATAATCTAACCTAACATAACATTGTATACCATAACATAGCATACCATTTCATAACCTTTCTTAATCATAACATGGCATAACATTTCATAACATAACTTAATCATAACATGGCATAACATTTCATAACATAACTTGACATATCGTATGCATGATCCGTTTATGCTTCCTTATGCTCTCTTATCTCTTCATAACTTTCTTAACTTAACCTTACTTTTGGGCCCCATAACATGAGTGTTCGTACCGGGCGCGCTCTATGGACTTACTCTTGCCATAGCTCAACCCGACCTAACGCGGGTCGGTACGACACAGGCAATTGCTTGCCATCATAACTTAATCTTTTATTTGTTAATTAGTGAACATGCATCGTGATGTTTCACTCAATTAATCTTAACATAACTTAACCCTAATCATGCTTCTATAGACCATAGCATACAAAACATACGTTCATAACATAGAATCATAACATTCCTAAGCTAATCTATAACACTGAGCATGTAACATGTAGCATTCATAACTAGCAATCATACTTAGGCAAGTATTCACAACAAGCCTATGCTGTAGGCGGAGTTGTACTTACCTCGTTCGTAAATGCGGTGTCCAATCGTGGAGTTAGGTTCCGCTGGGACACCTCGTCGTACAACGTTCTGAAATTAAATAAAAGTAAGGGTTAGAACTGTTGGTAGTATAACCAACATTCTTTTATAACCTTAGTTATAAGCCCTTACTTATTTTCACGTTATCCTAACTGGTTACTTTGGTAACCCTATTCGGGTAGTTTTTAACTTTGGTTTTAAAATCTTATTTTTAGGAAATGAAAACCTTAATTTTTTGTATTTAAACTCTTTTGTTTAATTTTAAGGATTGAAAATCTTAAAACGAGACTTATAAATTTATTGACTATTGGAAACTGCCTTTGGAACAGTTTCTCAATGTCCATTTGCAGTGAAACTGCAAAAATATGCATTTTCTGTGTCAACTTTGTAAATCCTGTACAGAATTTCCATAATTCCTGTACAGTTCTCCGAAATTCATTTTCATCTTAAAATCCAGACTGAATCTGTAAAACTTGTCTTCATGAAAGTTGTAAACATTTAAAAACTCTACAACTTTTATGTTTTGGGTAAAACCCAGTTCTGGCGTTTTCATGGTCAAAACCCCTGAGGAACTTGTCCTGGCTGTGCTCGGGTCCTGGACACCTTAGGCACGGGTTTTGGTAAAAACCGAGGCCATTGGAGCCTCATTTTACAAAACTGTCCACGCTGTCCTCTAGGAAAAACTCTACTTAAAAACTTTCATGTTTTGAGTTTCCCCTGATTCGGCCTCTAAAGGCCTCAAAAACTGTTTTTCCCGAAACTGGTCAGTTCCCACCCGAGTTGACAGTTTTCGGTTTAAAATTTCGTGTTCGTCCTAAAACGTCCACCCTACCTCAACCGAACTCATCGGGAGCCTAAATCAGACATGCATAACATTTCTAACGTTCAAATTTCAACATGCAAGCCAAATTGAACGTAAATCATAATCCTACAAAACCCTAAGCATTCAATCAAACACTTATCATGCACAATATGCACATAAATGAACCACCAAACCCTAAGCTTAAACAAATCAAGCACATGCACATAATTTACCAACTAGAGCAGAATTTAAAAGTGGGCTTATACCCTTACAAACCATAGCTTAAATACATTTAAATTTCACCATATGAAATTTAAATGAAACTTGATCGGTTAAGGTTTTTACCTTACTCGGTTAGGCTCGGTGAGCTAAGATTTCGGCTTCCTTCCTCCGTCTCAAATCACCGGCTGATTTGGTGATTGGCAAGTGCAAACTTGCTGCCTTTCTTGCCTTAAGTTCAGCCACCAAAAGACACAAAGTTGGCTGCCTCTAACACCAAAATCCGGCTGCCTCCTAGCTTGGTTCCTCCCCCCCTAGAACCGGCCTTGCTAGGGAAATGGGTTCTAAAATTTTTCCCAACTTTTTGGCTTGGTTCCCACCTTGAATCCGACCACTCTAAGCCCTACACACTCTTAGTTTTGCAAATTTTTCTTGCCTTTCTCTTCTCCCTTAAGTCCGGATTTTTGTGAAGAAAAAATGCAAGAGTTTGGCTAAGTTTTCTCTTTAATTGTGAACAAAGGCCACCCCTATTTATAGAGGTTGGAAACTTCTCATAATTGCACATTTTAGTCCTCAAAAAAATCAGAAAATTGGACATTGGAGGGGGCATGTGGCCGGCCATGGGCTAAGGTGGATGCCAACTATTTTTTTCCAATTTTTCCTTAAATCACTTAATGATGTCAAAATCAAAAAGGTGATGAGGTAAGCCAAAGCTTAAGCTTGTTTGGCTCTTTTGCTAATAAGCAGTCCATATTTAAGTCATCACAGGTATTTTCAATACTGGTTACACTTATGCACAGTATTGGTTTACCGAACTGCAGTCCAAAATTCATCCGCGTAATACTGGACGGTATGAAATTTTTCTTAGTTCGTCAAACTCTTTTGCCCTAAGCTTCAACTTAATGTGATTGATTTTCTAAGGTGGTTCTCATGTCTTAAACATAACTTTTTATCTGCAAAAAGGCACGGGTTTACCCGGTGCAATTTATACAGATCAATATCTAAACATAAAGTCATTTCTTAAACTTTTCGGGTCAACCATCGACGTTCTTGTCAATTAGGGACCTTCTTGTCAAGTTTTGACTTTCATGGTCAACAGTTGACTTTTGGTCAACCGCGACGGTTTTGGTCAAACTTTGACTTTTTGTAAAATTTCACGATTTTGTTCCTTATCACCTAAAAGGTCGTTTTCTTAAATACATAACCATTTTTGAGTCTTATAAAGTCATAAAACTCACAAAACATAATTAAAAACCCTTAACTGGGCTTTTTCCATAAATACCTTTACGGTTCAATGTAAATTTATACATAGAATCGTTCAGACATAAGAAAATCAGGTATTACAATCTACCCTCCTTAAAGATTTTCGTCCTCGAAAATTAGAACAAGCCGGGGTAGTTCTTTCTCATTTCATTTTCTAATTCCCAAGTGGCTTCTTCTACTTTATGGTTTCGCCATAAAACCTTTACCATGGGAATTGTCTTATTTCTTAGAACCTTCTCTTCTCGATCTAAGATTTGTACCGGCTTCTCTTCATAGGTCAAGTCTGTTTGAACTTCTACCGGTTCTTGACTGAGAACATGCGAAGGGTCTGGCACATACTTCTTGAGCATTGAGACATGGAAGACGTTATGCATAGATGCTAACTCTGGCGGCAGGGCAAGCTTGTATGCTACTTTTCCAATCCTCTCTAGGATTTCAAAAGGTCCGGTATACCTTGGACTAAGCTTCCCTTTCTTTCCGAATCTCATTACACCTTTCATCGGAGCTATCTTGATGAAAACCGCATCTCCGATCTGAAATTCCAAAGGCCTTCTTCGTTTATCCGCATAGCTTTTCTGACGACTGAAAGCTATGTCAAGCCTTTGTTTAATCTTCTTAATATCGTCAGAAGTCTTTCTGATGAAGTCCGTGGTCTGAAGCTGCTTCTGTCCAACTTCTTGCCAGTGAATAGGGGATCGACATTTTCTTCCGTACAGTGCTTCGAATGGAGCCATACCAATCGAAGCATGATAACTATTGTTGTAGGAAAATTCGATCAAAGACAGCTTCTGATCCCAATTTCCTTGAAAATCCAGCACGCAGGATCTCATCATATCTTCTAGTGTCTGGATGGTCCGTTCTGACTGATCGTCGGTTTGGGGGTGAAAAGCCGTACTGAACTTCAGTTTCGACCCCATAGCATTGTGTACACTTGTCCAAAATCGGGAAGTGAAACGTCCGTCTCGATCCGAGATGATCGATTTTGGTACACCATGTAGTCGAACGACCTGGGATACATAGACTTCGGCCAACTTCTCCACTGAATAAGTGGCTTTGATAGCGATAAAGTGGGCAGATTTGGTTAATCGGTCGACAATAACCCAAATCGTGTCATTCCCACTTGAAGTTCTTGGCAGTCCCACGACAAAATCCATGGTAATTTGCTCCCATTTCCATTCGGGGAGCTCTATTTTCTGCAACTCTCCTCCAGGATGTCGGTGTTCTGCCTTAACTTTCTGACAAGTCAAGCATTTGGATACGAACTTCGCTATCTGATTCTTCATATTTGGCCACCAGTAGTTCTCTCGGAGATCCTTGTACATCTTAGAGGCTCCGGGATGTACTGAATACGGTGTCATGTGCGCCTCTGCTAGTATCTGATCCTTCAAAAATTTGAAATCAGGAATGCAGATCCTTTCTTTGAAGTAGATCATGCCATCTGCAGAGGTTCTAAACTCCTTATTTTTCCCGCCAAAGAGTTGTGCCTTGATCAACTGAGAATCCTTTCTTTGAAGGTTCTTGATGGACTCCATTAAATTGGACTGGAGGGTTAAGGCGGATAACTTTCCCGTTATCATCTCAAGGTTGAAGTCAGAGATTTCCTTTTGAAGCGGCTTGGGCAGCAATACCAAAGACATCAGCACGCCAGATGACTTCCTGCTTAAGGCGTCTGCTACTTTGTTCGCCTTGCCAGGATGGTAAAGGATCTCGCAGTCGTAGTCCTTTACGAGTTCAAGCCATCTTCGCTGCCTCATATTGAGCTCCTTCTGGGTAAAGATGTATTTGAGACTTTGGTGATCGGTGAAAATCTCACATCTATTCCCATACAGGTAGTGCCTCCAAATCTTCAATGCGAACACCACCGCAGTGAGCCCTAGATCGTGCGTCGGGTAATTCTTCTCGTGATCCTTCAGTTGTCGAGAAGCATACGCGACCACTTTACCTTGCTGCATTAGGACTGCTCCTAGTCCCGTCTTAGAAGCGTCGCTGTAGATCACGAAATTTCCTGCTTCAACATCTGGAATAATCAAAACAGGCGCACTTGTCAGCTTCCTCTTGAGCTCTTGGAAATTCTCTTCGCATTTAGAAGTCCATTCGTACTTCTTTCCTTTGCGCGTAAGGGTCGTGAGAGGGGCTGCTATCTTAGAAAATCCTTCAACAAAGCGGCGATAATAACCGGCTAATCCGAGGAAACTCCTTATTTCCGTTAC
>CM046362.1:15896901-15958422 GCA_025413025.1 Ficus hispida | reverse complement strand
AGTGGGCTTATACCCTTACAAACCATAGCTTAAATACATTTAAATTTCACCATATGAAATTTAAATGAAACTTGATCGGTTAGGTTTTTACCTTACTCGGTTAGGCTCGGTGAGCTAAGATTTCGGCTTCCTTCCTCCGTCTCAAATCACCGGCTGATTTGGTGATTGGCAAGTGCAAACTTGCTGCCTTTCTTGCCTTAAGTTCAGCCACCAAAGACACAAAGTTGGCTGCCTCTAACACCAAAATCCGGCTGCCTCCTAGCTTGGTTCCTCCCCCTAGAACCGGCCTTGCTAGGGAAATGGGTTCTAAAATTTTTCCCAACTTTTTGGCTTGGTTCCCACCTTGAATCCGACCACTCTAAGCCCTACACACTCTTAGTTTTGCAAATTTTTCTTGCCTTTCTCTTCTCCCTTAAGTCCGGATTTTTGTGAAAAAAAATGCAAGAGTTTGGCTAAGTTTTCTCTTTAATTGTGAACAAAGGCCACCCCTATTTATAGAGGTTGGAAACTTCTCATAATTGCACATTTTAGTCCTCAAAAAATCAGAAAATTGGACATTGGAGGGGGCATGTGGCCGGCCATGGGCTAAGGTGGATGCCAACTATTTTTTCCAATTTTTCCTTAAATCACTTAATGATGTCAAAATCAAAAAGTAATGAGGTAAGCCAAAGCTTAAGCTTGTTTGGCTCTTTTGCTAATAAGCAGTCCATATTTAAGTCATCACAGGTATTTTCAATACTGGTTACACTTATGCACAGTATTGGTTTACCGAACTGCAGTCCAAAATTCATCCGCGTAATACTGGACGGTATGAAATTTTTCTTAGTTCGTCAAACTCTTTTGCCCTAAGCTTCAACTTAATGTGCTTGATTTTCTAAGGTGGTTCTCATGTCTTAAACATAACTTTTTATCTGCAAAAAGGCACGGGTTTACCCGGTGCAATTTATACAGATCAATATCTAAACATAAAGTCATTTCTTAAACTTTTCGGGTCAACCATCGACGTTCTTTGTCAATTAGGGACCTTCTTGTCAAGTTTTGACTTTCATGGTCAACAGTTGACTTTTGGTCAACCGCGACGGTTTGGGTCAAACTTTGACTTTTGTAAAATTTCACGATTTTGTTCCTTATCACCTAAAGGTCGTTTTCTTAAATACATAACCATTTTTGAGTCTTATAAAGTCATAAAACTCACAAAACATAATTAAAAACCCTTAACTGGGCTTTTCCATAAATACCTTTACGGTTCAATGTAAATTTATACATAGAATCGTTCAGACATAAGAAAATCAGGTATTACAATCTACCCTCCTTAAAGATTTTCGTCCTCGAAAATTAGAACAAGCCGGGGGTAGTTCTTTCTCATTTCATTTTCTAATTCCCAAGTGGCTTCTTCTACTTTATGGGTTTCGCCATAAAACCTTTACCAATGGGAATTGTCTTATTTCTTAGAACCTTCTCTTCTCGATCTAGATTTGTACCGGCTTCTCTTCATAGGTCAAGTCTGTTTGAACTTCTACCGGTTCTTGACTGAGAACATGCGAAGGGTCTGGCACATACTTCTTGAGCATTGAGACATGGAAGACGTTATGCATAGATGCTAACTCTGGCTGGCAGGGCAAGCTTGTATGCTACTTTTCCAATCCTCTCTAGGATTTCAAAAGGTCCGGTATACCTTGGACTAAGCTTCCCTTTCTTTCCGAATCTCATTACACCTTTCATCGGAGCTATCTTGATGAAAACCGCATCTCCGATCTGAAATTCCAAAGGCCTTCTTCGTTTATCCGCATAGCTTTTCTGACGACTGAAAGCTATGTCAAGCCTTTGTTTAATCTTCTTAATATCGTCAGAAGTCTTTCTGATGAAGTCCGTGGTCTGAAGCTGCTTCTGTCCAACTTCTTGCCAGTGAATAGGGGATCGACATTTTCTTCCGTACAGTGCTTCGAATGGAGCCATACCAATCGAAGCATGATAACTATTGTTGTAGGAAAATTCGATCAAAGACAGCTTCTGATCCCATTTCCTTGAAAATCCAGCACGCAGGATCTCATCATATCTTCTAGTGTCTGGATGGTCCGTTCTGACTGATCGTCGGTTTGGGGGTGAAAAGCCGTACTGAACTTCAGTTTCGACCCCATAGCATTGTGTACACTTGTCCAAAATCGGGAAGTGAAACGTCCGTCTCGATCCGAGATGATCGATTTTGGTACACCATGTAGTCGAACGACCTGGGATACATAGACTTCGGCCAACTTCTCCACTGAATAAGTGGCTTTGATAGCGATAAAGTGGGCAGATTTGGTTAATCGGTCGACAATAACCCAAATCGTGTCATTCCCACTTGAAGTTCTTGGCAGTCCCACGACAAAATCCATGGTAATTTGCTCCCATTTCCATTCGGGGAGCTCTATTTTCTGCAACTCTCCTCCAGGATGTCGGTGTTCTGCCTTAACTTTCTGACAAGTAAGCATTTGGATACGAACTTCGCTATCTGATTCTTCATATTTGGCCACCAGTAGTTCTCTCGGAGATCCTTGTACATCTTAGAGGCTCCGGGATGTACTGAATACGGTGTCATGTGCGCCTCTGCTAGTATCTGATCCTTCAAAAATTGAAATCAGGAATGCAGATCCTTTCTTTGAAGTAGATCATGCCATCTGCAGAGGTTCTAAACTCCTTATTTTTCCCGCCAAAGAGTTGTGCCTTGATCAACTGAGAATCCTTTCTTTGAAGGTTCTTGATGGACTCCATTAAATTGGACTGGAGGTTAAGGCGGATAACTTTCCCGTTATCATCTCAAGGTTGAAGTCAGAGATTTCCTTTTGAAGCGGCTTGGGCAGCAATACCAAAGACATCAGCACGCCAGATGACTTCCTGCTTAAGGCGTCTGCTACTTTGTTCGCCTTGCCAGGATGGTAAAGGATCTCGCAGTCGTAGTCCTTTACGAGTTCAAGCCATCTTCGCTGCCTCATATTGAGCTCCTTCTGGGTAAAGATGTATTTGAGACTTTGGTGATCGGTGAAAATCTCACATCTATTCCCATACAGGTAGTGCCTCCAAATCTTCAATGCGAACACCACCGCAGTGAGCCTAGATCGTGCGTCGGGTAATTCTTCTCGTGATCCTTCAGTTGTCGAGAAGCATACGCGACCACTTTACCTTGCTGCATTAGGACTGCTCCTAGTCCCGTCTTAGAAGCGTCGCTGTAGATCACGAAATTTCCTGCTTCAACATCTGGAATAATCAAAACAGGCGCACTTGTCAGCTTCCTCTTGAGCTCTTGGAAATTCTCTTCGCATTTAGAAGTCCATTCGTACTTCTTTCCTTTGCGCGTAAGGGTCGTGAGAGGGGCTGCTATCTTAGAAAATCCTTCAACAAAGCGGCGATAATAACCGGCTAATCCGAGGAAACTCCTTATTTCCGTTACGCTCGTGGGTCTTGACCATAAGCTAACTGCTTCTACCTTGGCTGGGTCCACAGAAATCCCTTCTTGTGACACCACGTGGCCTAAGAAATGCACCTTTTCGAGCCAAAATTCACATTTTGTGAACTTTGCGTAGAGCTGATGTCGTCGTAACATTTCCATCACCATCCTTAGATGCTGCACATGTTCTTCCTGGGACCTTGAATAGATCAGGATATCGTCGATGAAGACAATGACGAACTTGTCCAGATATTCCTTGAACACTCGGTTCATCAGGTCCATGAAAGCAGCTGGAGCATTGGTTAACCCAAAAGGCATAACCAAAAATTCGTAGTGTCCGTAGCGTGTCCGAAAAGCCGTCTTGGAAATATCTGAATCTCTAATTCTGAGCTGATGATAGCCAGATCGTAGATCGACTTTCGAAAACACTCTTGCTCCTCTGAGTTGATCGAACAAATCGTCAATCCTTGGAAGAGGATACTTGTTCTTGATGGTGATCTTGTTCAGCTCGCGATAATCGATGCACATACGTAGAGATCCATCCTTTTTCTTCACGAATAGCACAGGTGCTCCCCATGGAGAGTAACTCTGTCGGATGAATCCTTTATCTAACAGTTCTTGCAGTTGTACTTGGAGTTCCCTGAGTTCAGCGGGTGCCATACGGTAAGGCGTCTTCGATACTGGAGCAACTCCGGGTATTAGCTCAATTTCGAATGAAATTTCGCGTTCCGGTGGAAGCCCTGGTAGCTCTTCCGGAAAGATATCCACATACTCCCTGATAACAGGTACATCTACCGGTGTTAGCTTCATTTCGTGCTCTTTGTCCACCATGTTAGCTAAATACCCTTGACAGCCATTAGCTAACATCTTCCAAGCTTTCATAGCCGAAACCAATCTGGTCGTTGAGTTCCGAGCTTGTCCGTAGAAACTGAACTCTTCCTCGCCAAAAGGGTTGAAAATCACACAACGCTTTCGACAGTCGATCTTAGCGTTGTACTTGCTAAGGAAATCCATACCTAAGATCACATCGAAATCCTGTAGCTTGATTGCGATGAGATCTACATACAGTTCTCTGCCACAGATAATCACGGAGGTATTTCGTATCCAATAATTGGACCACAAAACCTCTCCGGATGGCAAGGAGGTCTTAAAAGGTTGGCTTAATCTATCCACACCTCTTCCTAATTTCTGGGCGAACTCCACTGATATAAAGGAATGTGTGGCACCAGAATCAAACAGGGCAATTGCTTCATAAGTGGTGATAGAGATCTGACCTGTCACCACATGTGAAGTGCCTGCTTCCGCATCTCCCCTTGTATAGGCGTAGATTCGGGCTTGAGGCTCAGGAGCTTCCAATCTTCCTTGGCCTATGGAAGGTCCTTCTAGTCTAGTCTGGGCCGCATGAAGCTGACTGTGTTGGGTTCCTGTTCTGGTACGGAGGGTTCTGGCCTTGCTTATTCATATTGCAGTTCTTCGCAAAATGTCCCTCCTTTCCGCACAGATAGCACTCATTAGTCCCCATTCTGCAAACGCCCGGATGTTTTCTGCCGCACTTTGTACATACCGGGTAGTCAGAGTTATTACCCTCACTTCCTCTATTATTCCTCTTCTGAGGGAAATTTTGTTGCTGGCCCTGTCCAGAAAAATTTCCCTTTCTCTTGTTCCTCCCAAACTGTTTGGAACTTTGAGCAGGGTTATTATTCTGACCTTTCTGATTGGCCTCAGCACTCTGACGGGGCTGGGTCTGCTTAGTAACGGCCTTTTCTTCCTTCTTGGCCTTGTAAAACTGCGCCCTTGCTTCCTTGTCCTGGTTGATCCAGTATTCAGCTCGTATTGCTCTGCTTACGCAGTCAGATACCAGGGTAGGTGGGCTGCTTCCTGCACTAACTTGCTTGGATATGTCGGTCCGGAACATCTTCATCATTCTCCGAACCTTCTCTGTCTCGTTCGGTACCAGCTCCGGGCACAAGCGTGCTAGCTGTTCGAACTTTTTAACGGCTTCCATCACCGTCATAGACCCTTGCTTGAAGCTGGTGAATTCGTCCTGTTGAGCGGCAAGGACTTCTCTGTTGTAGTACATACTACGAAACTCAGTCACAAAATCCTGCCAGCTCATTGTCATGACGTTCCTACGCATCTGAACGGTTATCCACCAGTGTCTCGCGTCCTTCTTAAGAGCAAAAGAAGCACATAAGACTTTCTCCTGTTCAGTAAGCCGCATAAAGTCTAGGATAACTTGGATGTCTATCAACCAGTTGTCTGCGGCTATTGGGTCTGTTGTTCCCTCAAATTCAGGCGCTTTCATCCGCCTAAACCTCTCATATAACAAATCCTCTCTTGCCGGAGGTGGATCTGCCGGTACCCCAGCAGGTGCTACTGGTACCTCAGCATGTCGCGGAACATTGGGCACTGGAGGTGCCACTGGAGGTACTTGCTCCGCGGGTAAGGGAACCTCGTTGACCTGGGGTCTCTGGTGTAACTGAGCTAGCTGCTCTCTCAGCTGGTTTGTCTCTTGTTGCTGCTCGAGCAACTGTCGTTGTAAATTTGCTACAACGGTTGCTAGATCTGGCGCAGGTGGGTTTACTTGTGCAGCTTTTCGCGTGCGAACCATTTTTAAATTCCTATTTAAATCATAAGAAAAGATATTACTAACCATTAATATCCTTTCTTTGCATTCATATCTTAACATATTATATTACAATATTGTCATATCATAATATAATATACTTATCATATCGTATCATAAACATTCATCACATTCATATCATATCATTCATAACTTGCTATTTCATATATTTTTCTTGTAAACTGTCTTTTTGTAAACTCACAAAAAGTACATCATATTTACTTAACTTGTAATTACTTTTCTTTACATCATGCATATCATACTTACATTATCACATTTACATTTCTTATACATATACAAAGTCAAAACTTTGAGATGGAAGTGTCTACCACTTTACCATCGTACAAAAGTACAAGCCTAATATCAAAATAAAATAAGCTAGTACATCAGTCTCTAAACATATACATATACACGTGATCTGAGCCTAATCTAACTCTGCTACCGTAACGGTGGAGATATCAGAGTCGTCCTCTCCGTCATCGTCTGGGATCTCCTCGGGATCCTCCTCAAAATTATCTCCCTCGTCGAGCCATCCTCCGAACCCTGGCTCGTGATCGGGCTCCTCGTCATCGTCCTCGTCATCACTAGATATAACGATGATCAGAGGGTCCTCAGGAGCATCCATCTCCTCATCGGCATCATAACCATCATCCTCGGCCTCCTGTACCGGGTCGGGTATTGGATCCTCCTGGTCGACCGGGTCGGGCTCATAAGCGGGCTCTGGCTCATATATCGGCTCCGGCTCGTAAACCGGCTCGGGCACCTCGGCGTCATCGACTGGTACCTCATGCTCTGCTATGTAAGCATCGGCCTGTGGGTCCTGTGCAAGGATCTCCGCAGCTAATATGTACTCAATCATATGGGCCACTGACATGATCTGCGTTGGTATGGGCGTATGCTGACGGATCTGTGCAGGCAATCCATTCCGCAGGACCACTAAAGACCGTAATCCTGGGTTTGGTATGTCCATGGGGATGAGAGGCAACATAGCCTGCTGGAACCTCCGACAGTAATGGTCCATCGGCTCGTGGGGGTACGCTCGCCAGTAATTGGCCATAATGTAATATCGCTCGTGCTGCATTTCCCGATAAATCTCGGGATCTCGATAATGCTCGTCTATCCCATCGTCCAGCACCGGTCCATAACGGTTAGTCATGCAGACACGGAAATGTGCCCACGTACGAGCAGGTAACGTCCCCTCGCCGATCGTCATCCACCATAACCGTGCATCGGCTGTCAAACATCGACTGGCCAATGAAACATGTAGATGTGCCTCTATGTGGCAAAGGAGGAAAATCCCCTCCAGATCGTAGAACCAGACCGATAATGCCACCGTCCGGGGTGTTCCATCGAATAGTAGAGGCCGTGACTCGTAGAACGCTGAAACCGCGCGTCGGTCCCCTTCTACGGGCTCCGGATCCATAATCGTAAATCTAATCATACATATTCGCATAATAATTATTAACATATGAAAATAAAATTTTAACTTACAATGATGGAGGCGATGGCAGGCTGACTGTGAAATTTAGTCGCAGGAAACCGCTCTGAAACCAACTCTGTAACGACCCGCCTAGCACAGGCCGTTACCGTACATACATACATACATACTTACGTACTTATACGTAAAACAGCGGAAATTTTTTTTTTTTTTTTTTTTTTTTAGCCGTATAAATATATATACGCACCTACGTAAATAATTATACTGAATAATTAAAACGTTGTGTAGGTATAAACAAAGCTTGTAAAATATTGACATAATAACCAAAACGTGTGGCGGCATTATTCCCACATTTCACAGTCCAGCACACCTCGCCTTCCATCTTGTATCATTGATTACTGGCAGGTTGCTTACCTACAGCATAGACGTAAGACAGTGAGCGAAAGCTCAGCAAGTACAACTATTAATACCGCAATATTAAAAACACAGCATAATCTAACCTAACATAACATTGTATACCATAACATAGCATACCATTTCATAACCTTTCTTAATCATAACATGGCATAACATTTCATAACATAACTTAATCATAACATGGCATAACATTTCATAACATAACTTGACATATCGTATGCATGATCCGTTTATGCTTCCTTATGCTCTCTTATCTCTTCATAACTTTCTTAACTTAACCTTACTTTTGGGCCCCATAACATGAGTGTTCGTACCGGGCGCGCTCTATGGACTTACTCTTGCCATAGCTCAACCCGACCTAACGCGGGTCGGTACGACACAGGCAATTGCTTGCCATCATAACTTAATCTTTTATTTGTTAATTAGTGAACATGCATCGTGATGTTTCACTCAATTAATCTTAACATAACTTAACCCTAATCATGCTTCTATAGACCATAGCATACAAAACATACGTTCATAACATAGAATCATAACATTCCTAAGCTAATCTATAACACTGAGCATGTAACATGTAGCATTCATAACTAGCAATCATACTTAGGCAAGTATTCACAACAAGCCTATGCTGTAGGCGGAGTTGTACTTACCTCGTTCGTAAATGCGGTGTCCAATCGTGGAGTTAGGTTCCGCTGGGACACCTCGTCGTACAACGTTCTGAAATTAAATAAAAGTAAGGGTTAGAACTGTTGGTAGTATAACCAACATTCTTTTATAACCTTAGTTATAAGCCCTTACTTATTTTCACGTTATCCTAACTGGTTACTTTGGTAACCCTATTCGGGTAGTTTTTAACTTTGGTTTTAAAATCTTATTTTTAGGAAATGAAAACCTTAATTTTTTGTATTTAAACTCTTTTGTTTAATTTTAAGGATTGAAAATCTTAAAACGAGACTTATAAATTTATTGACTATTGGAAACTGCCTTTGGAACAGTTTCTCAATGTCCATTTGCAGTGAAACTGCAAAAATATGCATTTTCTGTGTCAACTTTGTAAATCCTGTACAGAATTTCCATAATTCCTGTACAGTTCTCCGAAATTCATTTTCATCTTAAAATCCAGACTGAATCTGTAAAACTTGTCTTCATGAAAGTTGTAAACATTTAAAAACTCTACAACTTTTATGTTTTGGGTAAAACCCAGTTCTGGCGTTTTCGTGGTCAAAACCCCTGAGGAACTTGTCCTGGCCGTGCTCGGGTCCTGGACACCTTAGGCACGGGTTTTGGTAAAAACCGAGGCCATTGGAGCCTCATTTTACAAAACTGTCCGCGTTGTCCTCTAGGAAAAACTCTACTTAAAAACTTTCATGTTTTGAGTTTCCCCTGATTCGGCCTCTAAAGGCCTCAAAAACTGTTTTTCCCGAAACTGGTCAGTTCCCACCCGAGTTGACAGTTTTCGGTTTAAAATTTCGTGTTCGTCCTAAAACGTCCACCCTACCTCAACCGAACTCATCGGGAGCCTAAATCAGACATGCATAACGTTTCTAATGTTCAAATTTCAACATGCAAGTCAAATTGAACGTAAATCATAATCCTACAAAACCCTAAGCATTCAATCAAACACTTATCATGCACAATATGCACATAAATGAACCACCAAACCCTAAGCTTAAACAAATCAAGCACATGCACATAATTTACCAACTAGAGCAGAATTTAAAAGTGGGCTTATACCCTTACAAACCATAGCTTAAATACATTTAAATTTCACCATATGAAATTTAAATGAAACTTGATCGGTTAAGGTTTTTACCTTACTCGGTTAGGCTCGGTGAGCTAAGATTTCGGCTTCCTTCCTCCGTCTCAAATCACCGGCTGATTTGGTGATTGGCAAGTGCAAACTTGCTGCCTTTCTTGCCTTAAGTTCAGCCACCAAAAGACACAAAGTTGGCTGCCTCTAACACCAAAATCCGGCTGCCTCCTAGCTTGGTTCCTCCCCCCCTAGAACCGGCCTTGCTAGGGAAATGGGTTCTAAAATTTTTCCCAACTTTTTGGCTTGGTTCCCACCTTGAATCCGACCACTCTAAGCCCTACACACTCTTAGTTTTGCAAATTTTTCTTGCCTTTCTCTTCTCCCTTAAGTCCGGATTTTTGTGAAGAAAAAATGCAAGAGTTTGGCTAAGTTTTCTCTTTAATTGTGAACAAAGGCCACCCCTATTTATAGAGGTTGGAAACTTCTCATAATTGCACATTTTAGTCCTCAAAAAAATCAGAAAATTGGACATTGGAGGGGGCATGTGGCCGGCCATGGGCTAAGGTGGATGCCAACTATTTTTTTCCAATTTTTCCTTAAATCACTTAATGATGTCAAAATCAAAAAGGTGATGAGGTAAGCCAAAGCTTAAGCTTGTTTGGCTCTTTTGCTAATAAGCAGTCCATATTTAAGTCATCACAGGTATTTTCAATACTGGTTACACTTATGCACAGTATTGGTTTACCGAACTGCAGTCCAAAATTCATCCGCGTAATACTGGACGGTATGAAATTTTTCTTAGTTCGTCAAACTCTTTTGCCCTAAGCTTCAACTTAATGTGCTTGATTTTCTAAGGTGGTTCTCATGTCTTAAACATAACTTTTTATCTGCAAAAAGGCACGGGTTTACCCGGTGCAATTTATACAGATCAATATCTAAACATAAAGTCATTTCTTAAACTTTTCGGGTCAACCATCGACGTTCTTGTCAATTAGGGACCTTCTTGTCAAGTTTTGACTTTCATGGTCAACAGTTGACTTTTGGTCAACCGCGACGGTTTTGGTCAAACTTTGACTTTTTGTAAAATTTCACGATTTTGTTCCTTATCACCTAAAAGGTCGTTTTCTTAAATACATAACCATTTTTGAGTCTTATAAAGTCATAAAACTCACAAAACATAATTAAAAACCCTTAACTGGGCTTTTTCCATAAATACCTTTACGGTTCAATGTAAATTTATACATAGAATCGTTCAGACATAAGAAAATCAGGTATTACAGTTAACGGGGAAATTGTCTGCTCTGTCCCTCCAGTCCAATCTTCTAGAGACCATTAAGTCGCACCAAGGAAAGGATTCCTCTTTGCTGAAGGCGCAACTCTTTGATGAGAAGAACAAGGAGTTTAAGGTCTCTGAAGATGGTGCTATTTATTTCAAAGGAAGGATTTGTGTTCCTGACTTTGAGTTTCTTAAGGACCAGATCTTGTCTGAGGCACACAAGACGCCGTATTGAGTACATCCAGGAGCTTCCAAGATGTATAAGGACCTTCGACAGAGTTATTGGTGGCCCAATATGAAGAATGATGTAGCGGAGTACGTGTCAAAATGCCTAACTTGTCAGAAAGTTAAGGCTGAACATCGACATCCGGGCAGAGAACTACAGAAGATAGAGCTTCCTGAATGGAAATGAGAGCAAATTACTATGGATTTCGTAGTAGGGCTACCCAGAACTTCAAGTGGGAGTGAAGCAATTTGGGTTATTGTGGATAGATTAACCAAGTCGGCTCACTTTATTGCAATTAAGGTCACCTTCTCAGTGGAGAAATTGGCTGAAATCTACGTATCCCAGATCGTCAGATTTCATGGAGTACCAAAATCGATCATCTCGGACCGTGATGGACGCTTCACTTCTCGATTTTGAGCTAGTGTTCACAATGCTATGGGGTCGAAATTAAAGTTCAGTACGGCATTTCACCCCCAAACTGACGGTCAATCGGAACAAACAATCCAGACACTAAAGGATATGCTAAGGTCATGTGTGCTGGATTTCAAAGGAAACTGGGATCAGAAGCTGCCATTGATCGAGTTTTCATATAACAACAGTTATCATGCTTCAATTGGTATGGCTCTATTTGAAGCATTATATGGAAGAAAATGTCGATCTCCTATCCACTGGCAGGAAGTGGGGCAGAAGCAGCTACAAACCACTGATTTTATCAAAAAGACCTCGGAGGATATTCAGATGATCAAGCAGAGGCTCGACATAGCTTTTAGCAGACAGAAAAGTTATGCTGATAAATGTAGGAGGCCTTTGGAATTCCAAGTGGGAGATGCGGTGTTCATCAAGCTTACTCCTATGAAAGAAGTAATGCGATTTGGTAAAAAGGGGAAGCTTATCCCGAGATACACGGGACCATTTGAGATTCTCGAACAGATTGGAAAAGTAGCTTATAAGCTTGCCCTACTGCCAGAATTAGCCTCGATGCATAATGCTTTCCATGTATTGATGCTAAAGAAGTATGTGCCAGACCCTTTCCATGTGCTTAGTTAAGAACCAGTGGAGGTACAAACGGACTTGACATATGAAGAAAAGTCAGTTCAAATCCTGGATCGGGAAGAAAAGGTCTTAAGAAACAAAACCATTCCCATGGTTAAAGTGTTGTGGCGAAACCATATGGTTGAAGAAGCGTCTTGGGAATTGGAAGATAAGATGAGAAAGAACTACCCCAGTTTGTTCTAATTTTCGGGGACGAAAATTTTTAAGGGGGGTAGATTGTAATGACTAGAATTTTACAACATTACAATTTCTTGTATAGAAATTTAAATTGTACCATGACGGTATTTATGAAAGAATCCGGTTAAGGATTTTTATTGAATTTTGTGAGTTCTTATGCGTTATAAGACTAAAAAATGATTGCTTAGTCAAGCATGATACCTTTTGAGTAAAAAGGTATAAAACGTGATGATTTTTATGTTGGTCAAAATTTGACCAAAAGACGTCAAAGTTGACCACGAAAGTCAAAGTTGACCAAGAAGGTCAACGTTGGCCAAGAAAGGCAACGTCGACTAAGAGAAGTCAAAGATTGACTAAAAAGATCAACTAGATGTCGAAACTTAAGTATGTTATGCAGTATGAGGTATATACTGCGAAAAGCCATTTTTCAGATAAAATGGATCATGATATTTTTAAAACCACCATAGAATAAAATCAAGCACATTAAGTAAGTAATTAAGGGCCGAAGAGTTCTAAGCGAAAAGAGAATTTTTCGTACAGTCCATTTTTAAACAGATAAATTTTGGACTGTAGTTCAGAAGATTGTACTGTGTATAAGAGAGCATAGTATTAAAAATACCTGTTTGGCATTAAAATGGACTATTTACTAAGGAAAAAGACAAACAAGCCTTAATTTGGATGATGTCACTAGCTTTTGATTTATGACATCATTTTTGGATTTAGTTAAGATTGGAAAGAAATTTGGAATACTCTAGAAGGCAAGGTGGCCGGCAAACTAAGACTCCCTATGTGAAATTTTTAAAAATTTGGAGGGTTTTTGGAGCAAATTGGAGAGTTTTCCCTCACCTATAAATAGGTGGCCATTTGAACATTTTTGTTCACAAAAATTGGAAAACATAGGCAAACTTTGCCCAATTTTCTCCTCACAAAAACCGAACTTGAGAGCAGCCAAGGAAGAGAGAAAAAGTTTGGAAACTCAAGGAAATAGTCTTAGGAGAGTTCGGGTTTCACTAGGAAGCAAGCTAGGAAGTTGGAAAAAAATTTGGAAACCACTTGGCCTTTGGTGGCCAGTTGTGAGGCAGCAGCAAGGGTAGAAGAGAAAGTGAAAGGGAAAGCTGTTGGAAGGTGGCTGATTTTGTGTTGAGTGGCCGGAGAAGTGTAGGAACAACCCCTTAGTGGCTGGAAAAATTTTGGTGCTCATTGGAAGGAGCAAGGCCGGCTGTACCAAGGAGAAAGAAGAAAAAATTTTGGAGCCAAGCAAACCTACTCTTGGATTAAGTAAGGTAAAAATTCTCTTGAACCTTAAATCTTTCAATTCAAGTTTTAAATTGAAGATTTAAGTGTATTTCCAAGTTGGTTGTAATGAGCATAAGCTCAATTTAATTTTCAAGCCTAGATTAGATATTAGGGTTATGTGCTTGATTAGTTAAGGGTGGTTTGATTTATGATTTTGAGCTATGGTTTGATTATGAGTTTGATTATGTTATGTTTGTTGATTTCTAGGGTTGCATGTTAGAAAGATTAGTGAGTTATATGTTCCCCCAAATCTGTTTATGCTTGCTGTAAAAAGTATGTTAGGGTGCTAGAATGAATGTGCATGCCAATGGTTTGATGAAAAACCAAAACCAATGCAAACCCTAAACCTATATGCTGTAATTTTGTGATTGACTTGCATGAATGTGTTTGGGCTTCATGTAAGTTAAATTGGGACGTTAGAAAAAAGTTGTATGTTGATCCTAGGCTCCCGCTGTGGTCGGTTGAGGTAGTGTGCACGAATTAGGGCGAGAAACCAAGAAAGGAATGAAAACTGCCAATTCGGGTTCAAACTGGCCAGTTTTCTGGAAAGCCAGTTTTGAGGCCCTTAGAGGCTGGTTTTGGGAAAACTTAAAACATGAAAGTTGTAGAGTAGGATTTTTCCTAGAGGACAACGTGGACAGTTTTCAAAAATAAGGCTCCAATAGCCTTCGTTTTTAAGGAAACCCGAGCCTGACTGTGCCCAGACCCTATGCACGGCCAGGTGAGTTCAACAGAGAAAATGAGTGGGTTAGAGACCGATTTGGGTCTCGATTTAAACACAAAAGTTTTAGGATTTTTAAGCTTTAAAACTTTTATGAAGAAAACTTTTTCAAATTCGGCTTTGATTTTTAAATAGAAAATTGGATTTCAAAACTGTGCAGTGAACAAGAAATTCCTGCACATAGTGTTCTAAAACAGTGTAGGAAAAGGACATTTCTGCACATCCACTGCCTAATTCACAATAAGAAACTGTTCTAAAGGCAATTTCTATTTTTAATTATTTTTACAAAGATCCACTCATAAGGTTTCAAGTTTTATAAAGAAAAGTGAGTTTAAAACCCCAAGTTTTCTAAAGTAAAGAAAAAGGGTTTTTAAACCAAATTGAATGAGCAATAACCGAGAAGGTACCGAGTTATTGGTTTGGGCCCAAAGCCCAAGGGTTATCCAATGTAACCCAATAGAATGATAAGAATAACTAGTTGGGCCTAAAAACCAGGGTTACTCAAGAGTAACCCGATGGAATGAATTTTCAAGCAAGCTTAGGCCCAAGGTTAGGTTTAATAACCTAACACAGTTATGAAAGGCTGTTTAGCCAAGGTTACTTTATGTGACCAACCTAAGTATGTTCTAAACCATAGGGTTATCCGTGATACTGAGAGAGTATCCGGCATTCTTTTTAGAAAGGGGGCATATAACCACAACTAAGTATAAATGTTGGTTTGATTACCAACATTCTGTAAGAACATAATTCTTACCCTATGTCCTTTGATATAGCAGGAGATAGCCTGCTGGAGTATCCTGAACCGGATCAACACATCTCGGGACATAGTAAACAAGGTAAGTACAACTCCGCCTACAGCATAGGCTTTTGTTGTATACTTGCCCAAGTATGTTTAATGTATGTGATGTGATGAAGTTATGTCTATGATATGATTATGTTAAGTTCATGAAATTAAGGTATGATGTTAAGACATGAATATGATTTATGAATAGTGACATCACGAAGCATGTTCACTAATAAGAACAAGTATGAGTTTATGAAAAGCAAGTATGATGGCAAGCAAGCTTGCCTGTGTCGTACCGACCCGCGTTAGGTCGGGTTGGACTGTGGTTTGAGTTGGAAATGGACTGGCCGCCCCAACCAAATCATTGTAACGCCCCGAACCGTCACGCGTAGGGGCGTCCTACTGCGCAGACGTGGGCCGTTACATTACTTGCTTAACTTACTTCTTAATTTAAAAAGCTTAAACTGCGGAAAATTCGGAGTAAAATTTTTTTTTTCTTTTCTTACTTTGAACTTAACTTATCTTCATGCATAATCATATGTACTCACTCGAGTACTGAGCCTTCATAATCATATTGAAAGCTAACATAATCATACCGTGGACCAAACCCAACCTAGTGTGGGTCGGTACGACACGAGGCAACTTGCTTGCCATTATCCTTGAAAACCATTCTTTAACACGTTCTTGAAAACAATTTCTTAAAAATAGTTTTCTACTTGAAAACGGTTTCTTATCCATACTATCACATAACATAAAACACATCTTTTAAATATATTTTTCAAAACATATTTTACATAGCATAAATTCAAAACCCGTGGCGGTGTCCATCCCACATTTCACAGTCTGTAGCGCCAGCCTTCACAGCCTTGCATCAAGTATCACCGGTAGGTTGCTAACCTACAGCATGAACGTAAGTAGTGAGCTTATGCCCAGTAAGTACAACGTGCAATCCGCAAAACATTTTAACAAAAGAATGCATGAACCATTTAGGCTTTCTTATGAATCAATTAAACTTTCATTCATTATCTTGATTCTATTTATTTGCATATCATGTGTGCACGTACCGTGGTCCATCACCATGGAACGGCTGGAGGCAGCCAATCCAAACCAACTCAAACCATGAAACAAACTGTTTAACATGGAGTGATTGGGGCAGCCAATCCAACTCAGCCCAAACCATAGACTAAACCATTTAAAACCCGCCACTATGGCAAGTCGGTACGACACAAATGACCTTAGCTTGTCTTAATATGTGTTCTTACCATGTAGTTAATATTAGTGGACATGCTACATGATGTCACTATATTAAAATAGAACATAACATAACATAAACCATTACATAACTGTCGTAACATAAATCCTCATAGCATAGCATCGTAACATAGTATCTTATCATATACGTCATGACATGAACCTCATAACATAGCATCATAACATTTCATCTTAGCATAACATCATGACATAAACCTCATAACATAGCATCATAACATTTCATCTTAGCATAACATCATGACATAAACCTCATAACATAGCATCATAGCATAGCGTAAGTACCATAAATCATCAACCTATGATTTCTTGAAAAACATGTTCTTTAAAAACATTTTGCCCATGCTGTAGGCGGAGTTATACTTACCTTTAGTCCTATGCTCTTGGTTTATCGTCCAAACGTGGTACGACAACAGTTCCTACTCCTGTTTCCAAACAGGACGTAAGATAAGAGCCATACACATTCTTGCTAACCATAAATCATAATCGTTAAATGTTGGAGTCCTAACCAACATTTATGAGTAGCCTTAGTTATATTATATGTTCCCCCTAAAACATCACATGATAACTTGCTCGGTTACTTTCCGTAACCCTAGGGCCCAAGGCCCAACATACTTAAACAATAACTAATTAGGTTACTTCAGGTAACCTTGGGTACTAAGCCCAACCATACATGAATAATATTAGGTTGCTAATGTTATTAAGGCCCAACCCGCTATCTCAAGTGGTTACTATGAGTAACCTAACTTATTGGCCCAATAAAATTAGGTAACCTTCCCGGTTACTATTTGTCCTATAGTTGTTTACCATAGGACCCTGCGTATTTCAATTATTTCTTGACAAACCGTTGTCAAGTTTTCTTTAACAATCTTAATGAAAACCGCATTTTCATCAAATCTTAACATTTAAGCAAAGACAGTTAAAAACTGTCAAGCTCTGAAAACAATCTTTGAAAACAGTTTCTTAAACTTAGGTTATCAGTGCATGTGCAGGAATATCCTGCCTATGCACTGTTTTTCTGAAAATCCTGTGCTGGAATTTCTGTTTCCTGTACAGTTTTGGGAATCAAATTGTACTTTAAAATCTGTTCGTAATTTGATAAAACTTTCTTCATAAAAGTTGTAGATCTCGGATAATACTACAACTTTCATGTTTTGAGGAAAACCCAGTTCTGCTTGGATTCTTGTCAGTTTTAATTTGAAACTTACTGGACGTGTAGACTAGGTCTGGGCAGATTAGCCTCGGATTTTCGTAAAAACGGAGGCCATTGGAGCCTTATTTTGAAAAACGGTCCACGTTGCCCTCTAGGAAAAACCCTTATCTACAACTTTGTAGTTTTGAGTTTCTTCAAATTCGGCCTCTAAGGGCCTCAAATTCCCATTTCCAGAACACTGCCCAGTCTTGACCCGAGACTGGCAGTTTCGGTTCTTAATTTCGTTTTACATCCTAAAACGTGCACGCTACCTCAACCGACCACAGCGGGAGCCTAAAGTCACACATGCAATCGTTTCTAACGTTCCATTCCATCAATCACATAATCATACATTCAATCTCAACCTATGGGAACATATAACAAACACATGGTAGGCAAACTCACAAACCTATAAGCACATCATCAAACATGCATCAAAAATGTAAACTAGAGACCACCACCCTATTCATGCACAATCAAGCACTAAAAGGTGAGCTTATGCTCTTACATCCAATGCTGGAAATACATTTAAATTTTCCCAAATTTAAAGCTTAAACGAAAAGCTTAAGATCAACGGAGATTACCTCGGTGCACACAAGGCTAAGCTAGAGGTTTGGTGTATTTTTCTGCCCCCTCTCCTTGGCTGCTCATAGCCGGTTTTGCTCCTCTAATTAGGACCAAAACTTGTTGGTCATTGGGTGGTTCTTCCTACAAAAATCCGGTTGTCCTAAACCCACATAATCTCACTTTTCTATTTTCTTTCTCTTCCTCACAAAATCCGAACTCTCCCTAAGGGATTGTCTCTTGGATTTTTGTTTTTGGTTCTTGTTTTCCTTTGGCTGCTAAGGGACGGTTTTGGAGCAGAAAAATGGGCAGAACTTGGCTCAATTTTCTGATTTTTTTGAATAAAATGGGCACCTATTTATAGGCAAATGCAAACTTTCCAAAATTTACATTTTAGCCCCTAAACTTGGAGGAAATAATGCAATTGGCATGCTAGGTGTCAAGGTGGCCGGCCAAGACTTGGAGAGCAAGCAAGGGATGACATCATGGCTTACATCATCGCTTACCTCATTGCTTACATCACCAAATTTCCAAAATTTGCACTTTTGCCCCAAAAGTGAAAATTCTTACAAAAATGCCCCCTAGGTGGCCGGTTGCTTTCTTGGTGAACAAGCCAAGCTATCTCACCTTGATGACATCATCTTGATGACATCACTTCGCTTACATCATCAATATTCCAAAATTTTCACTTTAACCCCTAAAGATAAAATTTTGGCATTTTTGCCCCTGAGGTGGCCGGCCATGTCATCTTGTTCTAGAGAGTTCTTGGTTTTCTTTCCAAGCTTATTTAATCCAATTATGATGTCATAAATTAAGGATAGGATGATGTCATCCATATTAAGCCCTGTTTGGCTTTTCCTCAATATTCAGTCCATTTTTCTGCTACACAGATATTTCTAATATTGTGTTTGCTTAAACACAATATTTTTATACTGTACTACAGTCCAAAATTCATCTGTGTAAAAATAAACTGAATAAAATTTTTCTTATCTCTTGGCACCTTTCTTGCCCTTAATACCATACTTGGTGTGCATGATTTTCTTGGGTGGTCTCACAGCTTATGCTTGCTAAATTGTCCGTAATGAAGGTTTTTCGCAGTATAATTCCATACTGCTTTGCTATATCTCAACACCTTCATCTATTTGACCTCCCTGGTCAACTTTTGACTTTTCGGTCAACTTTGACTTTTTCGGTCAAACTTTGACCAGCATGAAATCATAGAATTTTCCTTCCCTTTTTGCTCAAGGGTCAGATGCATGACTAAGCAAACTGCTTATTGAGTCTCATAGCTAATTAAACGAGAACTCAAACATATACTGATATTTAACTCAGATCGTGAGTTTTATATCGACATCCAAGAGTAAGACTCGGGATTTTCCTTGTCTAAAAGGAAATCATAGTTTCATCGAAATTTCGGGTATTACAATCATAGTTGCGCGCCCGGTACGTACACTTATGATAAGGGGCCCATAAGTAAGATAAGTTAAGAATAAATAAGATGGCATAATAAGAGCATAATCGGTTCATGCATATATTATGCGATGTCATGAAATAGTATGTATGTTATGATGAGTCCAGTATGATATGTATGCTATGAGAAGTTATGTATGACATGTATGATATGCTATGTTTATGTAAGGTTATGATGAGTTATATTTATGTTTAATTGTTGTGGATTTATATGTTGTACTTGCTGAGCGAAAGCTCACGTGTCTTACGTCTATGCTGTAGGTAAGCAATCTACGGGCAACTGATGATACAAGATGGTGGGCGTGGCGGAGCGGGCTATGAAATGTGGGATTTATAACCGCTACGCGTTTCATTCTTATTTTGTATATTATTCCGTATTTAAACATCACGTTATGTCCAGAGTCGTACGCGGTGCAAGCGAGAGACGCTTAACGTTAAGAGCGGTAAAGAGAAAAAACGAATAAGAGAAACGAAAGAGCAAAAAGACGAGTGCAACACGAGGACTTCCCAGGAGGTCACCCATCCTAGTACTACTCTCGCCCAAGCACGCTTAACTGCGGAGTTCTGATGGGATCCGGTGCATTAGTGCTGGTATGATCGCACCCGAAGTCCTAAGTGCGAAGAAATCACTTAAGGTGTTCACTTGCTTGAACGAGAGAGGCGAAAAGTTATGTCGGCAGCCACGTTCGTGGGTCCCCGACGCGGTGCAAGCGAGAGACGCCTTAACGTTAAGAGCGGTAAAGAGAAAAAACGAATAAGAGAAACGAAAGAGCAAAAAGACGAGTGCAACACGAGGACTTCCCAGGAGGTCACCCATCCTAGTACTACTCTCGCCCAAGCACGCTTAACTGCGGAGTTCTGATGGGATCCGGTGCATTAGTGCTGGTATGATCGCACCCGAAGTCCTAAGCGCGAAGAAATCACTTAAGTGTTCAGTTGCTTGAACGAGAGAGGCGAAAAGTTATGTCGGCAGCCACGTTCGTGGGTCCCCCGACGCGGTGCAAGCGAGAGACGCCTTAACGTTAAGAGCGGTAAAGAGAAAAAACGAATAAGAGAAACGAAAGAGCAAAAAGACGAGTGCAACACGAGGACTTCCCAGGAGGTCACCCATCCTAGTACTACTCTCGCCCAAGCACGCTTAACTGCGGAGTTCTGATGGGATCCGGTGCATTAGTGCTGGTATGATCGCACCCGAAGTCCTAAGGCGAAGAAATCACTTAAGTGTTCAGTTGCTTGAACGAGAGAGGCGAAAAGTTATGTCGGCAGCCACGTTCGTGGGTCCCCAGACGCGGTGCAAGCGAGAGACGCCTTAACGTTAAGAGCGGTAAAGAGAAAAAACGAATAAGAGAAACGAAAGAGCAAAAAGACGAGTGCAACACGAGGACTTCCCAGGAGGTCACCCATCCTAGTACTACTCTCGCCCAAGCACGCTTAACTGCGGAGTTCTGATGGGATCCGGTGCATTAGTGCTGGTATGATCGCACCCGAAGTCCTAAGCGCGAAGAAATCACTTAAGGTGTTCACTTGCTTGAACGAGAGAGGCGAAAAGTTATGTCGGCAGCCACGTTCGTGGGTCCCCGACGGGTGCAAGCGAGAGACGCCTTAACGTTAAGAGCGGTAAAGAGAAAAAACGAATAAGAGAAACGAAAGAGCAAAAAGACGAGTGCAACACGAGGACTTCCCAGGAGGTCACCCATCCTAGTACTACTCTCGCCCAAGCACGCTTAACTGCGGAGTTCTGATGGGATCCGGTGCATTAGTGCTGGTATGATCGCACCCGAAGTCCTAAGCGCGAAGAAATCACTTAACGTGTTCACTTGCTTGAACGAGAGAGGCGAAAAGTTATGTCGGCAGCCACGTTCGTGGGTCCCCCGACGCGGTGCAAGCGAGAGACGCCTTAACGTTAAGAGCGGTAAAGAGAAAAAACGAATAAGAGAAACGAAAGAGCAAAAAGACGAGTGCAACACGAGGACTTCCCAGGAGGTCACCCATCCTAGTACTACTCTCGCCCAAGCACGCTTAACTGCGGAGTTCTGATGGGATCCGGTGCATTAGTGCTGGTATGATCGCACCCGAAGTTCTAAGCGCGAAGAAATCACTTAACGTGTTCACTTGCTTGAACGAGAGAGGCGAAAAGTTATGTCGGCAGCCACGTTCGTGGGTCCCCGACGCGGTGCAAGCGAGAGACGCCTTAACGTTAAGAGCGGTAAAGAGAAAAAACGAATAAGAGAAACGAAAGAGCAAAAAGACGAGTGCAACACGAGGACTTCCCAGGAGGTCACCCATCCTAGTACTACTCTCGCCCAAGCACGCTTAACTGCGGAGTTCTGATGGGATCCGGTGCATTAGTGCTGGTATGATCGCACCCGAAGTCCTAAGCGCGAAGAAATCACTTAACGTGTTCACTTGCTTGAACGAGAGAGGCGAAAAGTTATGTCGGCAGCCACGTTCGTGGGTCCCCGACGCGGTGCAAGCGAGAGACGCCTTAACGTTAAGAGCGGTAAAGAGAAAAAACGAATAAGAGAAACGAAAGAGCAAAAAGACGAGTGCAACACGAGGACTTCCCAGGAGGTCACCCATCCTAGTACTACTCTCGCCCAAGCACGCTTAACTGCGGAGTTCTGATGGGATCCGGTGCATTAGTGCTGGTATGATCGCACCCGAAGTCCTAAGCGCGAAGAAATCACTTAACGTGTTCATTGCTTGAACGAGAGAGGCGAAAAGTTATGTCGGCAGCCACGTTCGTGGGTCCCCGGACGCGGTGCAAGCGAGAGACGCCTTAACGTTAAGAGCGGTAAAGAGAAAAAACGAATAAGAGAAACGAAAGAGCAAAAAGACGAGTGCAACACGAGGACTTCCCAGGAGGTCACCCATCCTAGTACTACTCTCGCCCAAGCACGCTTAACTGCGGAGTTCTGATGGGATCCGGTGCATTAGTGCTGGTATGATCGCACCCGAAGTCCTAAGCGCGAAGAAATCACTTAACGTGTTCATTGCTTGAACGAGAGAGGCGAAAAGTTATGTCGGCAGCCACGTTCGTGGGTCCCCGGACGCGGTGCAAGCGAGAGACGCCTTAACGTTAAGAGCGGTAAAGAGAAAAAACGAATAAGAGAAACGAAAGAGCAAAAAGACGAGTGCAACACGAGGACTTCCCAGGAGGTCACCCATCCTAGTACTACTCTCGCCCAAGCACGCTTAACTGCGGAGTTCTGATGGGATCCGGTGCATTAGTGCTGGTATGATCGCACCCGAAGTCCTAAGCGCGAAGAAATCACTTAACGTGTTCACTTGCTTGAACGAGAGAGGCGAAAAGTTATGTCGGCAGCCACGTTCGTGGGTCCCCGACGCGGTGCAAGCGAGAGACGCCTTAACGTTAAGAGCGGTAAAGAGAAAAAACGAATAAGAGAAACGAAAGAGCAAAAAGACGAGTGCAACACGAGGACTTCCCAGGAGGTCACCCATCCTAGTACTACTCTCGCCCAAGCACGCTTAACTGCGGAGTTCTGATGGGATCCGGTGCATTAGTGCTGGTATGATCGCACCCGAAGTCCTAAGCGCGAAGAAATCACTTAACGTGTTCAGTTGCTTGAACGAGAGAGGCGAAAAGTTATGTCGGCAGCCACGTTCGTGGGTCCCCGACGCGGTGCAAGCGAGAGACGCCTTAACGTTAAGAGCGGTAAAGAGAAAAAACGAATAAGAGAAACGAAAGAGCAAAAAGACGAGTGCAACACGAGGACTTCCCAGGAGGTCACCCATCCTAGTACTACTCTCGCCCAAGCACGCTTAACTGCGGAGTTCTGATGGGATCCGGTGCATTAGTGCTGGTATGATCGCACCCGAAGTCCTAAGCGCGAAGAAATCACTTAAGGTGTTCACTTGCTTGAACGAGAGAGGCGAAAAGTTATGTCGGCAGCCACGTTCGTGGGTCCCCCGACGCGGTGCAAGCGAGAGACGCCTTAACGTTAAGAGCGGTAAAGAGAAAAAACGAATAAGAGAAACGAAAGAGCAAAAAGACGAGTGCAACACGAGGACTTCCCAGGAGGTCACCCATCCTAGTACTACTCTCGCCCAAGCACGCTTAACTGCGGAGTTCTGATGGGATCCGGTGCATTAGTGCTGGTATGATCGCACCCGAAGTCCTAAGCGCGAAGAAATCACTTAACGTGTTCACTTGCTTGAACGAGAGAGGCGAAAAGTTATGTCGGCAGCCACGTTCGTGGGTCCCCCGACGCGGTGCAAGCGAGAGACGCCTTAACGTTAAGAGCGGTAAAGAGAAAAAACGAATAAGAGAAACGAAAGAGCAAAAAGACGAGTGCAACACGAGGACTTCCCAGGAGGTCACCCATCCTAGTACTACTCTCGCCCAAGCACGCTTAACTGCGGAGTTCTGATGGGATCCGGTGCATTAGTGCTGGTATGATCGCACCCGAAGTCCTAAGCGCGAAGAAATCACTTAACGTGTTCACTTGCTTGAACGAGAGAGGCGAAAAGTTATGTCGGCAGCCACGTTCGTGGGTCCCCGACGCGGTGCAAGCGAGAGACGCCTTAACGTTAAGAGCGGTAAAGAGAAAAAACGAATAAGAGAAACGAAAGAGCAAAAAGACGAGTGCAACACGAGGACTTCCCAGGAGGTCACCCATCCTAGTACTACTCTCGCCCAAGCACGCTTAACTGCGGAGTTCTGATGGGATCCGGTGCATTAGTGCTGGTATGATCGCACCCGAAGTCCTAAGCGCGAAGAAATCACTTAACGTGTTCACTTGCTTGAACGAGAGAGGCGAAAAGTTATGTCGGCAGCCACGTTCGTGGGTCCCCCGACGCGGTGCAAGCGAGAGACGCCTTAACGTTAAGAGCGGTAAAGAGAAAAAACGAATAAGAGAAACGAAAGAGCAAAAAGACGAGTGCAACACGAGGACTTCCCAGGAGGTCACCCATCCTAGTACTACTCTCGCCCAAGCACGCTTAACTGCGGAGTTCTGATGGGATCCGGTGCATTAGTGCTGGTATGATCGCACCCGAAGTCCTAAGCGCGAAGAAATCACTTAACGTGTTCAGTTGCTTGAACGAGAGAGGCGAAAAGTTATGTCGGCAGCCACGTTCGTGGGTCCCCCGACGCGGTGCAAGCGAGAGACGCCTTAACGTTAAGAGCGGTAAAGAGAAAAAACGAATAAGAGAAACGAAAGAGCAAAAAGACGAGTGCAACACGAGGACTTCCCAGGAGGTCACCCATCCTAGTACTACTCTCGCCCAAGCACGCTTAACTGCGGAGTTCTGATGGGATCCGGTGCATTAGTGCTGGTATGATCGCACCCGAAGTTCTAAGCGCGAAGAAATCACTTAACGTGTTCATTGCTTGAACGAGAGAGGCGAAAAGTTATGTCGGCAGCCACGTTCGTGGGTCCCCCGACGCGGTGCAAGCGAGAGACGCCTTAACGTTAAGAGCGGTAAAGAGAAAAAACGAATAAGAGAAACGAAAGAGCAAAAAGACGAGTGCAACACGAGGACTTCCCAGGAGGTCACCCATCCTAGTACTACTCTCGCCCAAGCACGCTTAACTGCGGAGTTCTGATGGGATCCGGTGCATTAGTGCTGGTATGATCGCACCCGAAGTCCTAAGCGCGAAGAAATCACTTAACGTGTTCATTGCTTGAACGAGAGAGGCGAAAAGTTATGTCGGCAGCCACGTTCGTGGGTCCCCAGACGCGGTGCAAGCGAGAGACGCCTTAACGTTAAGAGCGGTAAAGAGAAAAAACGAATAAGAGAAACGAAAGAGCAAAAAGACGAGTGCAACACGAGGACTTCCCAGGAGGTCACCCATCCTAGTACTACTCTCGCCCAAGCACGCTTAACTGCGGAGTTCTGATGGGATCCGGTGCATTAGTGCTGGTATGATCGCACCCGAAGTTCTAAGCGCGAAGAAATCACTTAAGTGTTCACTTGCTTGAACGAGAGAGGCGAAAAGTTATGTCGGCAGCCACGTTCGTGGGTCCCCGACGCGGTGCAAGCGAGAGACGCCTTAACGTTAAGAGCGGTAAAGAGAAAAAACGAATAAGAGAAACGAAAGAGCAAAAAGACGAGTGCAACACGAGGACTTCCCAGGAGGTCACCCATCCTAGTACTACTCTCGCCCAAGCACGCTTAACTGCGGAGTTCTGATGGGATCCGGTGCATTAGTGCTGGTATGATCGCACCCGAAGTTCTAAGCGCGAAGAAATCACTTAACGTGTTCACTTGCTTGAACGAGAGAGGCGAAAAGTTATGTCGGCAGCCACGTTCGTGGGTCCCCGACGCGGTGCAAGCGAGAGACGCCTTAACGTTAAGAGCGGTAAAGAGAAAAAACGAATAAGAGAAACGAAAGAGCAAAAAGACGAGTGCAACACGAGGACTTCCCAGGAGGTCACCCATCCTAGTACTACTCTCGCCCAAGCACGCTTAACTGCGGAGTTCTGATGGGATCCGGTGCATTAGTGCTGGTATGATCGCACCCGAAGTTCTAAGCGCGAAGAAATCACTTAACGTGTTCACTTGCTTGAACGAGAGAGGCGAAAAGTTATGTCGGCAGCCACGTTCGTGGGTCCCCGACGCGGTGCAAGCGAGAGACGCCTTAACGTTAAGAGCGGTAAAGAGAAAAAACGAATAAGAGAAACGAAAGAGCAAAAAGACGAGTGCAACACGAGGACTTCCCAGGAGGTCACCCATCCTAGTACTACTCTCGCCCAAGCACGCTTAACTGCGGAGTTCTGATGGGATCCGGTGCATTAGTGCTGGTATGATCGCACCCGAAGTCCTAAGCGCGAAGAAATCACTTAACGTGTTCATTGCTTGAACGAGAGAGGCGAAAAGTTATGTCGGCAGCCACGTTCGTGGGTCCCCCGACGCGGTGCAAGCGAGAGACGCCTTAACGTTAAGAGCGGTAAAGAGAAAAAACGAATAAGAGAAACGAAAGAGCAAAAAGACGAGTGCAACACGAGGACTTCCCAGGAGGTCACCCATCCTAGTACTACTCTCGCCCAAGCACGCTTAACTGCGGAGTTCTGATGGGATCCGGTGCATTAGTGCTGGTATGATCGCACCCGAAGTCCTAAGCGCGAAGAAATCACTTAAGGTGTTCACTTGCTTGAACGAGAGAGGCGAAAAGTTATGTCGGCAGCCACGTTCGTGGGTCCCCCGACGCGGTGCAAGCGAGAGACGCCTTAACGTTAAGAGCGGTAAAGAGAAAAAACGAATAAGAGAAACGAAAGAGCAAAAAGACGAGTGCAACACGAGGACTTCCCAGGAGGTCACCCATCCTAGTACTACTCTCGCCCAAGCACGCTTAACTGCGGAGTTCTGATGGGATCCGGTGCATTAGTGCTGGTATGATCGCACCCGAAGTTCTAAGCGCGAAGAAATCACTTAACGTGTTCATTGCTTGAACGAGAGAGGCGAAAAGTTATGTCGGCAGCCACGTTCGTGGGTCCCCGGACGCGGTGCAAGCGAGAGACGCCTTAACGTTAAGAGCGGTAAAGAGAAAAAACGAATAAGAGAAACGAAAGAGCAAAAAGACGAGTGCAACACGAGGACTTCCCAGGAGGTCACCCATCCTAGTACTACTCTCGCCCAAGCACGCTTAACTGCGGAGTTCTGATGGGATCCGGTGCATTAGTGCTGGTATGATCGCACCCGAAGTCCTAAGCGCGAAGAAATCACTTAAGTGTTCATTGCTTGAACGAGAGAGGCGAAAAGTTATGTCGGCAGCCACGTTCGTGGGTCCCCGACGCGGTGCAAGCGAGAGACGCCTTAACGTTAAGAGCGGTAAAGAGAAAAAACGAATAAGAGAAACGAAAGAGCAAAAAGACGAGTGCAACACGAGGACTTCCCAGGAGGTCACCCATCCTAGTACTACTCTCGCCCAAGCACGCTTAACTGCGGAGTTCTGATGGGATCCGGTGCATTAGTGCTGGTATGATCGCACCCGAAGTCCTAAGCGCGAAGAAATCACTTAACGTGTTCACTTGCTTGAACGAGAGAGGCGAAAAGTTATGTCGGCAGCCACGTTCGTGGGTCCCCGACGCGGTGCAAGCGAGAGACGCCTTAACGTTAAGAGCGGTAAAGAGAAAAAACGAATAAGAGAAACGAAAGAGCAAAAAGACGAGTGCAACACGAGGACTTCCCAGGAGGTCACCCATCCTAGTACTACTCTCGCCCAAGCACGCTTAACTGCGGAGTTCTGATGGGATCCGGTGCATTAGTGCTGGTATGATCGCACCCGAAGTCCTAAGCGCGAAGAAATCACTTAACGTGTTCACTTGCTTGAACGAGAGAGGCGAAAAGTTATGTCGGCAGCCACGTTCGTGGGTCCCCGACGCGGTGCAAGCGAGAGACGCCTTAACGTTAAGAGCGGTAAAGAGAAAAAACGAATAAGAGAAACGAAAGAGCAAAAAGACGAGTGCAACACGAGGACTTCCCAGGAGGTCACCCATCCTAGTACTACTCTCGCCCAAGCACGCTTAACTGCGGAGTTCTGATGGGATCCGGTGCATTAGTGCTGGTATGATCGCACCCGAAGTCCTAAGCGCGAAGAAATCACTTAAGTGTTCATTGCTTGAACGAGAGAGGCGAAAAGTTATGTCGGCAGCCACGTTCGTGGGTCCCCCGACGCGGTGCAAGCGAGAGACGCCTTAACGTTAAGAGCGGTAAAGAGAAAAAACGAATAAGAGAAACGAAAGAGCAAAAAGACGAGTGCAACACGAGGACTTCCCAGGAGGTCACCCATCCTAGTACTACTCTCGCCCAAGCACGCTTAACTGCGGAGTTCTGATGGGATCCGGTGCATTAGTGCTGGTATGATCGCACCCGAAGTCCTAAGCGCGAAGAAATCACTTAACGTGTTCAGTTGCTTGAACGAGAGAGGCGAAAAGTTATGTCGGCAGCCACGTTCGTGGGTCCCCAGACGCGGTGCAAGCGAGAGACGCCTTAACGTTAAGAGCGGTAAAGAGAAAAAACGAATAAGAGAAACGAAAGAGCAAAAAGACGAGTGCAACACGAGGACTTCCCAGGAGGTCACCCATCCTAGTACTACTCTCGCCCAAGCACGCTTAACTGCGGAGTTCTGATGGGATCCGGTGCATTAGTGCTGGTATGATCGCACCCGAAGTCCTAAGCGCGAAGAAATCACTTAACGTGTTCACTTGCTTGAACGAGAGAGGCGAAAAGTTATGTCGGCAGCCACGTTCGTGGGTCCCCCGACGCGGTGCAAGCGAGAGACGCCTTAACGTTAAGAGCGGTAAAGAGAAAAAACGAATAAGAGAAACGAAAGAGCAAAAAGACGAGTGCAACACGAGGACTTCCCAGGAGGTCACCCATCCTAGTACTACTCTCGCCCAAGCACGCTTAACTGCGGAGTTCTGATGGGATCCGGTGCATTAGTGCTGGTATGATCGCACCCGAAGTCCTAAGCGCGAAGAAATCACTTAACGTGTTCACTTGCTTGAACGAGAGAGGCGAAAAGTTATGTCGGCAGCCACGTTCGTGGGTCCCCGACGCGGTGCAAGCGAGAGACGCCTTAACGTTAAGAGCGGTAAAGAGAAAAAACGAATAAGAGAAACGAAAGAGCAAAAAGACGAGTGCAACACGAGGACTTCCCAGGAGGTCACCCATCCTAGTACTACTCTCGCCCAAGCACGCTTAACTGCGGAGTTCTGATGGGATCCGGTGCATTAGTGCTGGTATGATCGCACCCGAAGTCCTAAGCGCGAAGAAATCACTTAAGTGTTCAGTTGCTTGAACGAGAGAGGCGAAAAGTTATGTCGGCAGCCACGTTCGTGGGTCCCCGGACGCGGTGCAAGCGAGAGACGCCTTAACGTTAAGAGCGGTAAAGAGAAAAAACGAATAAGAGAAACGAAAGAGCAAAAAGACGAGTGCAACACGAGGACTTCCCAGGAGGTCACCCATCCTAGTACTACTCTCGCCAAGCACGCTTAACTGCGGAGTTCTGATGGGATCCGGTGCATTAGTGCTGGTATGATCGCACCCGAAGTCCTAAGCGCGAAGAAATCACTTAACGTGTTCACTTGCTTGAACGAGAGAGGCGAAAAGTTATGTCGGCAGCCACGTTCGTGGGTCCCCGACGCGGTGCAAGCGAGAGACGCCTTAACGTTAAGAGCGGTAAAGAGAAAAAACGAATAAGAGAAACGAAAGAGCAAAAAGACGAGTGCAACACGAGGACTTCCCAGGAGGTCACCCATCCTAGTACTACTCTCGCCCAAGCACGCTTAACTGCGGAGTTCTGATGGGATCCGGTGCATTAGTGCTGGTATGATCGCACCCGAAGTCCTAAGCGCGAAGAAATCACTTAAGGTGTTCAGTTGCTTGAACGAGAGAGGCGAAAAGTTATGTCGGCAGCCACGTTCGTGGGTCCCCGGACGCGGTGCAAGCGAGAGACGCCTTAACGTTAAGAGCGGTAAAGAGAAAAAACGAATAAGAGAAACGAAAGAGCAAAAAGACGAGTGCAACACGAGGACTTCCCAGGAGGTCACCCATCCTAGTACTACTCTCGCCCAAGCACGCTTAACTGCGGAGTTCTGATGGGATCCGGTGCATTAGTGCTGGTATGATCGCACCCGAAGTCCTAAGCGCGAAGAAATCACTTAACGTGTTCATTGCTTGAACGAGAGAGGCGAAAAGTTATGTCGGCAGCCACGTTCGTGGGTCCCCGGACGCGGTGCAAGCGAGAGACGCCTTAACGTTAAGAGCGGTAAAGAGAAAAAACGAATAAGAGAAACGAAAGAGCAAAAAGACGAGTGCAACACGAGGACTTCCCAGGAGGTCACCCATCCTAGTACTACTCTCGCCCAAGCACGCTTAACTGCGGAGTTCTGATGGGATCCGGTGCATTAGTGCTGGTATGATCGCACCCGAAGTCCTAAGCGCGAAGAAATCACTTAAGGTGTTCAGTTGCTTGAACGAGAGAGGCGAAAAGTTATGTCGGCAGCCACGTTCGTGGGTCCCCAGACGCGGTGCAAGCGAGAGACGCCTTAACGTTAAGAGCGGTAAAGAGAAAAAACGAATAAGAGAAACGAAAGAGCAAAAAGACGAGTGCAACACGAGGACTTCCCAGGAGGTCACCCATCCTAGTACTACTCTCGCCCAAGCACGCTTAACTGCGGAGTTCTGATGGGATCCGGTGCATTAGTGCTGGTATGATCGCACCCGAAGTCCTAAGCGCGAAGAAATCACTTAACGTGTTCACTTGCTTGAACGAGAGAGGCGAAAAGTTATGTCGGCAGCCACGTTCGTGGGTCCCCCGACGCGGTGCAAGCGAGAGACGCCTTAACGTTAAGAGCGGTAAAGAGAAAAAACGAATAAGAGAAACGAAAGAGCAAAAAGACGAGTGCAACACGAGGACTTCCCAGGAGGTCACCCATCCTAGTACTACTCTCGCCCAAGCACGCTTAACTGCGGAGTTCTGATGGGATCCGGTGCATTAGTGCTGGTATGATCGCACCCGAAGTCCTAAGCGCGAAGAAATCACTTAAGTGTTCATTGCTTGAACGAGAGAGGCGAAAAGTTATGTCGGCAGCCACGTTCGTGGGTCCCCGACGCGGTGCAAGCGAGAGACGCCTTAACGTTAAGAGCGGTAAAGAGAAAAAACGAATAAGAGAAACGAAAGAGCAAAAAGACGAGTGCAACACGAGGACTTCCCAGGAGGTCACCCATCCTAGTACTACTCTCGCCCAAGCACGCTTAACTGCGGAGTTCTGATGGGATCCGGTGCATTAGTGCTGGTATGATCGCACCCGAAGTCCTAAGCGCGAAGAAATCACTTAACGTGTTCATTGCTTGAACGAGAGAGGCGAAAAGTTATGTCGGCAGCCACGTTCGTGGGTCCCCCGACGCGGTGCAAGCGAGAGACGCCTTAACGTTAAGAGCGGTAAAGAGAAAAAACGAATAAGAGAAACGAAAGAGCAAAAAGACGAGTGCAACACGAGGACTTCCCAGGAGGTCACCCATCCTAGTACTACTCTCGCCCAAGCACGCTTAACTGCGGAGTTCTGATGGGATCCGGTGCATTAGTGCTGGTATGATCGCACCCGAAGTCCTAAGCGCGAAGAAATCACTTAACGTGTTCAGTTGCTTGAACGAGAGAGGCGAAAAGTTATGTCGGCAGCCACGTTCGTGGGTCCCCGACGCGGTGCAAGCGAGAGACGCCTTAACGTTAAGAGCGGTAAAGAGAAAAAACGAATAAGAGAAACGAAAGAGCAAAAAGACGAGTGCAACACGAGGACTTCCCAGGAGGTCACCCATCCTAGTACTACTCTCGCCCAAGCACGCTTAACTGCGGAGTTCTGATGGGATCCGGTGCATTAGTGCTGGTATGATCGCACCCGAAGTCCTAAGCGCGAAGAAATCACTTAATGTGTTCAGTTGCTTGAACGAGAGAGGCGAAAAGTTATGTCGGCAGCCACGTTCGTGGGTCCCCCGACGCGGTGCAAGCGAGAGACGCCTTAACGTTAAGAGCGGTAAAGAGAAAAAACGAATAAGAGAAACGAAAGAGCAAAAAGACGAGTGCAACACGAGGACTTCCCAGGAGGTCACCCATCCTAGTACTACTCTCGCCCAAGCACGCTTAACTGCGGAGTTCTGATGGGATCCGGTGCATTAGTGCTGGTATGATCGCACCCGAAGTCCTAAGCGCGAAGAAATCACTTAACGTGTTCACTTGCTTGAACGAGAGAGGCGAAAAGTTATGTCGGCAGCCACGTTCGTGGGTCCCCCGACGCGGTGCAAGCGAGAGACGCCTTAACGTTAAGAGCGGTAAAGAGAAAAAACGAATAAGAGAAACGAAAGAGCAAAAAGACGAGTGCAACACGAGGACTTCCCAGGAGGTCACCCATCCTAGTACTACTCTCGCCCAAGCACGCTTAACTGCGGAGTTCTGATGGGATCCGGTGCATTAGTGCTGGTATGATCGCACCCGAAGTCCTAAGCGCGAAGAAATCACTTAACGTGTTCAGTTGCTTGAACGAGAGAGGCGAAAAGTTATGTCGGCAGCCACGTTCGTGGGTCCCCGACGCGGTGCAAGCGAGAGACGCCTTAACGTTAAGAGCGGTAAAGAGAAAAAACGAATAAGAGAAACGAAAGAGCAAAAAGACGAGTGCAACACGAGGACTTCCCAGGAGGTCACCCATCCTAGTACTACTCTCGCCCAAGCACGCTTAACTGCGGAGTTCTGATGGGATCCGGTGCATTAGTGCTGGTATGATCGCACCCGAAGTCCTAAGCGCGAAGAAATCACTTAACGTGTTCAGTTGCTTGAACGAGAGAGGCGAAAAGTTATGTCGGCAGCCACGTTCGTGGGTCCCCGACGCGGTGCAAGCGAGAGACGCCTTAACGTTAAGAGCGGTAAAGAGAAAAAACGAATAAGAGAAACGAAAGAGCAAAAAGACGAGTGCAACACGAGGACTTCCCAGGAGGTCACCCATCCTAGTACTACTCTCGCCCAAGCACGCTTAACTGCGGAGTTCTGATGGGATCCGGTGCATTAGTGCTGGTATGATCGCACCCGAAGTCCTAAGCGCGAAGAAATCACTTAAGTGTTCACTTGCTTGAACGAGAGAGGCGAAAAGTTATGTCGGCAGCCACGTTCGTGGGTCCCCGACGCGGTGCAAGCGAGAGACGCCTTAACGTTAAGAGCGGTAAAGAGAAAAAACGAATAAGAGAAACGAAAGAGCAAAAAGACGAGTGCAACACGAGGACTTCCCAGGAGGTCACCCATCCTAGTACTACTCTCGCCCAAGCACGCTTAACTGCGGAGTTCTGATGGGATCCGGTGCATTAGTGCTGGTATGATCGCACCCGAAGTCCTAAGCGCGAAGAAATCACTTAACGTGTTCATTGCTTGAACGAGAGAGGCGAAAAGTTATGTCGGCAGCCACGTTCGTGGGTCCCCCGACGCGGTGCAAGCGAGAGACGCCTTAACGTTAAGAGCGGTAAAGAGAAAAAACGAATAAGAGAAACGAAAGAGCAAAAAGACGAGTGCAACACGAGGACTTCCCAGGAGGTCACCCATCCTAGTACTACTCTCGCCCAAGCACGCTTAACTGCGGAGTTCTGATGGGATCCGGTGCATTAGTGCTGGTATGATCGCACCCGAAGTCCTAAGCGCGAAGAAATCACTTAACGTGTTCATTGCTTGAACGAGAGAGGCGAAAAGTTATGTCGGCAGCCACGTTCGTGGGTCCCCGACGCGGTGCAAGCGAGAGACGCCTTAACGTTAAGAGCGGTAAAGAGAAAAAACGAATAAGAGAAACGAAAGAGCAAAAAGACGAGTGCAACACGAGGACTTCCCAGGAGGTCACCCATCCTAGTACTACTCTCGCCCAAGCACGCTTAACTGCGGAGTTCTGATGGGATCCGGTGCATTAGTGCTGGTATGATCGCACCCGAAGTCCTAAGCGCGAAGAAATCACTTAACGTGTTCACTTGCTTGAACGAGAGAGGCGAAAAGTTATGTCGGCAGCCACGTTCGTGGGTCCCCGACGCGGTGCAAGCGAGAGACGCCTTAACGTTAAGAGCGGTAAAGAGAAAAAACGAATAAGAGAAACGAAAGAGCAAAAAGACGAGTGCAACACGAGGACTTCCCAGGAGGTCACCCATCCTAGTACTACTCTCGCCCAAGCACGCTTAACTGCGGAGTTCTGATGGGATCCGGTGCATTAGTGCTGGTATGATCGCACCCGAAGTCCTAAGCGCGAAGAAATCACTTAATGTGTTCAGTTGCTTGAACGAGAGAGGCGAAAAGTTATGTCGGCAGCCACGTTCGTGGGTCCCCCGACGCGGTGCAAGCGAGAGACGCCTTAACGTTAAGAGCGGTAAAGAGAAAAAACGAATAAGAGAAACGAAAGAGCAAAAAGACGAGTGCAACACGAGGACTTCCCAGGAGGTCACCCATCCTAGTACTACTCTCGCCCAAGCACGCTTAACTGCGGAGTTCTGATGGGATCCGGTGCATTAGTGCTGGTATGATCGCACCCGAAGTCCTAAGCGCGAAGAAATCACTTAACGTGTTCAGTTGCTTGAACGAGAGAGGCGAAAAGTTATGTCGGCAGCCACGTTCGTGGGTCCCCCGACGCGGTGCAAGCGAGAGACGCCTTAACGTTAAGAGCGGTAAAGAGAAAAAACGAATAAGAGAAACGAAAGAGCAAAAAGACGAGTGCAACACGAGGACTTCCCAGGAGGTCACCCATCCTAGTACTACTCTCGCCCAAGCACGCTTAACTGCGGAGTTCTGATGGGATCCGGTGCATTAGTGCTGGTATGATCGCACCCGAAGTCCTAAGCGCGAAGAAATCACTTAACGTGTTCACTTGCTTGAACGAGAGAGGCGAAAAGTTATGTCGGCAGCCACGTTCGTGGGTCCCCCGACGCGGTGCAAGCGAGAGACGCCTTAACGTTAAGAGCGGTAAAGAGAAAAAACGAATAAGAGAAACGAAAGAGCAAAAAGACGAGTGCAACACGAGGACTTCCCAGGAGGTCACCCATCCTAGTACTACTCTCGCCCAAGCACGCTTAACTGCGGAGTTCTGATGGGATCCGGTGCATTAGTGCTGGTATGATCGCACCCGAAGTCCTAAGCGCGAAGAAATCACTTAACGTGTTCATTGCTTGAACGAGAGAGGCGAAAAGTTATGTCGGCAGCCACGTTCGTGGGTCCCCCGACGCGGTGCAAGCGAGAGACGCCTTAACGTTAAGAGCGGTAAAGAGAAAAAACGAATAAGAGAAACGAAAGAGCAAAAAGACGAGTGCAACACGAGGACTTCCCAGGAGGTCACCCATCCTAGTACTACTCTCGCCCAAGCACGCTTAACTGCGGAGTTCTGATGGGATCCGGTGCATTAGTGCTGGTATGATCGCACCCGAAGTCCTAAGCGCGAAGAAATCACTTAACGTGTTCAGTTGCTTGAACGAGAGAGGCGAAAAGTTATGTCGGCAGCCACGTTCGTGGGTCCCCCGACGCGGTGCAAGCGAGAGACGCCTTAACGTTAAGAGCGGTAAAGAGAAAAAACGAATAAGAGAAACGAAAGAGCAAAAAGACGAGTGCAACACGAGGACTTCCCAGGAGGTCACCCATCCTAGTACTACTCTCGCCCAAGCACGCTTAACTGCGGAGTTCTGATGGGATCCGGTGCATTAGTGCTGGTATGATCGCACCCGAAGTCCTAAGCGCGAAGAAATCACTTAACGTGTTCACTTGCTTGAACGAGAGAGGCGAAAAGTTATGTCGGCAGCCACGTTCGTGGGTCCCCCGACGCGGTGCAAGCGAGAGACGCCTTAACGTTAAGAGCGGTAAAGAGAAAAAACGAATAAGAGAAACGAAAGAGCAAAAAGACGAGTGCAACACGAGGACTTCCCAGGAGGTCACCCATCCTAGTACTACTCTCGCCCAAGCACGCTTAACTGCGGAGTTCTGATGGGATCCGGTGCATTAGTGCTGGTATGATCGCACCCGAAGTCCTAAGCGCGAAGAAATCACTTAACGTGTTCATTGCTTGAACGAGAGAGGCGAAAAGTTATGTCGGCAGCCACGTTCGTGGGTCCCCCGACGCGGTGCAAGCGAGAGACGCCTTAACGTTAAGAGCGGTAAAGAGAAAAAACGAATAAGAGAAACGAAAGAGCAAAAAGACGAGTGCAACACGAGGACTTCCCAGGAGGTCACCCATCCTAGTACTACTCTCGCCCAAGCACGCTTAACTGCGGAGTTCTGATGGGATCCGGTGCATTAGTGCTGGTATGATCGCACCCGAAGTCCTAAGCGCGAAGAAATCACTTAACGTGTTCACTTGCTTGAACGAGAGAGGCGAAAAGTTATGTCGGCAGCCACGTTCGTGGGTCCCCCGACGCGGTGCAAGCGAGAGACGCCTTAACGTTAAGAGCGGTAAAGAGAAAAAACGAATAAGAGAAACGAAAGAGCAAAAAGACGAGTGCAACACGAGGACTTCCCAGGAGGTCACCCATCCTAGTACTACTCTCGCCCAAGCACGCTTAACTGCGGAGTTCTGATGGGATCCGGTGCATTAGTGCTGGTATGATCGCACCCGAAGTCCTAAGCGCGAAGAAATCACTTAACGTGTTCACTTGCTTGAACGAGAGAGGCGAAAAGTTATGTCGGCAGCCACGTTCGTGGGTCCCCCGACGCGGTGCAAGCGAGAGACGCCTTAACGTTAAGAGCGGTAAAGAGAAAAAACGAATAAGAGAAACGAAAGAGCAAAAAGACGAGTGCAACACGAGGACTTCCCAGGAGGTCACCCATCCTAGTACTACTCTCGCCCAAGCACGCTTAACTGCGGAGTTCTGATGGGATCCGGTGCATTAGTGCTGGTATGATCGCACCCGAAGTCCTAAGCGCGAAGAAATCACTTAACGTGTTCACTTGCTTGAACGAGAGAGGCGAAAAGTTATGTCGGCAGCCACGTTCGTGGGTCCCCCGACGCGGTGCAAGCGAGAGACGCCTTAACGTTAAGAGCGGTAAAGAGAAAAAACGAATAAGAGAAACGAAAGAGCAAAAAGACGAGTGCAACACGAGGACTTCCCAGGAGGTCACCCATCCTAGTACTACTCTCGCCCAAGCACGCTTAACTGCGGAGTTCTGATGGGATCCGGTGCATTAGTGCTGGTATGATCGCACCCGAAGTCCTAAGCGCGAAGAAATCACTTAACGTGTTCAGTTGCTTGAACGAGAGAGGCGAAAAGTTATGTCGGCAGCCACGTTCGTGGGTCCCCCGACGCGGTGCAAGCGAGAGACGCCTTAACGTTAAGAGCGGTAAAGAGAAAAAACGAATAAGAGAAACGAAAGAGCAAAAAGACGAGTGCAACACGAGGACTTCCCAGGAGGTCACCCATCCTAGTACTACTCTCGCCCAAGCACGCTTAACTGCGGAGTTCTGATGGGATCCGGTGCATTAGTGCTGGTATGATCGCACCCGAAGTCCTAAGCGCGAAGAAATCACTTAACGTGTTCACTTGCTTGAACGAGAGAGGCGAAAAGTTATGTCGGCAGCCACGTTCGTGGGTCCCCCGACGCGGTGCAAGCGAGAGACGCCTTAACGTTAAGAGCGGTAAAGAGAAAAAACGAATAAGAGAAACGAAAGAGCAAAAAGACGAGTGCAACACGAGGACTTCCCAGGAGGTCACCCATCCTAGTACTACTCTCGCCCAAGCACGCTTAACTGCGGAGTTCTGATGGGATCCGGTGCATTAGTGCTGGTATGATCGCACCCGAAGTCCTAAGCGCGAAGAAATCACTTAACGTGTTCACTTGCTTGAACGAGAGAGGCGAAAAGTTATGTCGGCAGCCACGTTCGTGGGTCCCCCGACGCGGTGCAAGCGAGAGACGCCTTAACGTTAAGAGCGGTAAAGAGAAAAAACGAATAAGAGAAACGAAAGAGCAAAAAGACGAGTGCAACACGAGGACTTCCCAGGAGGTCACCCATCCTAGTACTACTCTCGCCCAAGCACGCTTAACTGCGGAGTTCTGATGGGATCCGGTGCATTAGTGCTGGTATGATCGCACCCGAAGTCCTAAGCGCGAAGAAATCACTTAACGTGTTCACTTGCTTGAACGAGAGAGGCGAAAAGTTATGTCGGCAGCCACGTTCGTGGGTCCCCCGACGCGGTGCAAGCGAGAGACGCCTTAACGTTAAGAGCGGTAAAGAGAAAAAACGAATAAGAGAAACGAAAGAGCAAAAAGACGAGTGCAACACGAGGACTTCCCAGGAGGTCACCCATCCTAGTACTACTCTCGCCCAAGCACGCTTAACTGCGGAGTTCTGATGGGATCCGGTGCATTAGTGCTGGTATGATCGCACCCGAAGTCCTAAGCGCGAAGAAATCACTTAACGTGTTCACTTGCTTGAACGAGAGAGGCGAAAAGTTATGTCGGCAGCCACGTTCGTGGGTCCCCCGACGCGGTGCAAGCGAGAGACGCCTTAACGTTAAGAGCGGTAAAGAGAAAAAACGAATAAGAGAAACGAAAGAGCAAAAAGACGAGTGCAACACGAGGACTTCCCAGGAGGTCACCCATCCTAGTACTACTCTCGCCCAAGCACGCTTAACTGCGGAGTTCTGATGGGATCCGGTGCATTAGTGCTGGTATGATCGCACCCGAAGTCCTAAGCGCGAAGAAATCACTTAAGGTGTTCAGTTGCTTGAACGAGAGAGGCGAAAAGTTATGTCGGCAGCCACGTTCGTGGGTCCCCCGACGCGGTGCAAGCGAGAGACGCCTTAACGTTAAGAGCGGTAAAGAGAAAAAACGAATAAGAGAAACGAAAGAGCAAAAAGACGAGTGCAACACGAGGACTTCCCAGGAGGTCACCCATCCTAGTACTACTCTCGCCCAAGCACGCTTAACTGCGGAGTTCTGATGGGATCCGGTGCATTAGTGCTGGTATGATCGCACCCGAAGTCCTAAGCGCGAAGAAATCACTTAACGTGTTCACTTGCTTGAACGAGAGAGGCGAAAAGTTATGTCGGCAGCCACGTTCGTGGGTCCCCCGACGCGGTGCAAGCGAGAGACGCCTTAACGTTAAGAGCGGTAAAGAGAAAAAACGAATAAGAGAAACGAAAGAGCAAAAAGACGAGTGCAACACGAGGACTTCCCAGGAGGTCACCCATCCTAGTACTACTCTCGCCCAAGCACGCTTAACTGCGGAGTTCTGATGGGATCCGGTGCATTAGTGCTGGTATGATCGCACCCGAAGTCCTAAGCGCGAAGAAATCACTTAACGTGTTCACTTGCTTGAACGAGAGAGGCGAAAAGTTATGTCGGCAGCCACGTTCGTGGGTCCCCCGACGCGGTGCAAGCGAGAGACGCCTTAACGTTAAGAGCGGTAAAGAGAAAAAACGAATAAGAGAAACGAAAGAGCAAAAAGACGAGTGCAACACGAGGACTTCCCAGGAGGTCACCCATCCTAGTACTACTCTCGCCCAAGCACGCTTAACTGCGGAGTTCTGATGGGATCCGGTGCATTAGTGCTGGTATGATCGCACCCGAAGTCCTAAGCGCGAAGAAATCACTTAACGTGTTCAGTTGCTTGAACGAGAGAGGCGAAAAGTTATGTCGGCAGCCACGTTCGTGGGTCCCCCGACGCGGTGCAAGCGAGAGACGCCTTAACGTTAAGAGCGGTAAAGAGAAAAAACGAATAAGAGAAACGAAAGAGCAAAAAGACGAGTGCAACACGAGGACTTCCCAGGAGGTCACCCATCCTAGTACTACTCTCGCCCAAGCACGCTTAACTGCGGAGTTCTGATGGGATCCGGTGCATTAGTGCTGGTATGATCGCACCCGAAGTCCTAAGCGCGAAGAAATCACTTAACGTGTTCACTTGCTTGAACGAGAGAGGCGAAAAGTTATGTCGGCAGCCACGTTCGTGGGTCCCCCGACGCGGTGCAAGCGAGAGACGCCTTAACGTTAAGAGCGGTAAAGAGAAAAAACGAATAAGAGAAACGAAAGAGCAAAAAGACGAGTGCAACACGAGGACTTCCCAGGAGGTCACCCATCCTAGTACTACTCTCGCCCAAGCACGCTTAACTGCGGAGTTCTGATGGGATCCGGTGCATTAGTGCTGGTATGATCGCACCCGAAGTCCTAAGCGCGAAGAAATCACTTAACGTGTTCACTTGCTTGAACGAGAGAGGCGAAAAGTTATGTCGGCAGCCACGTTCGTGGGTCCCCCGACGCGGTGCAAGCGAGAGACGCCTTAACGTTAAGAGCGGTAAAGAGAAAAAACGAATAAGAGAAACGAAAGAGCAAAAAGACGAGTGCAACACGAGGACTTCCCAGGAGGTCACCCATCCTAGTACTACTCTCGCCCAAGCACGCTTAACTGCGGAGTTCTGATGGGATCCGGTGCATTAGTGCTGGTATGATCGCACCCGAAGTCCTAAGCGCGAAGAAATCACTTAAGGTGTTCACTTGCTTGAACGAGAGAGGCGAAAAGTTATGTCGGCAGCCACGTTCGTGGGTCCCCCGACGCGGTGCAAGCGAGAGACGCCTTAACGTTAAGAGCGGTAAAGAGAAAAAACGAATAAGAGAAACGAAAGAGCAAAAAGACGAGTGCAACACGAGGACTTCCCAGGAGGTCACCCATCCTAGTACTACTCTCGCCCAAGCACGCTTAACTGCGGAGTTCTGATGGGATCCGGTGCATTAGTGCTGGTATGATCGCACCCGAAGTCCTAAGCGCGAAGAAATCACTTAACGTGTTCACTTGCTTGAACGAGAGAGGCGAAAAGTTATGTCGGCAGCCACGTTCGTGGGTCCCCCGACGCGGTGCAAGCGAGAGACGCCTTAACGTTAAGAGCGGTAAAGAGAAAAAACGAATAAGAGAAACGAAAGAGCAAAAAGACGAGTGCAACACGAGGACTTCCCAGGAGGTCACCCATCCTAGTACTACTCTCGCCCAAGCACGCTTAACTGCGGAGTTCTGATGGGATCCGGTGCATTAGTGCTGGTATGATCGCACCCGAAGTCCTAAGCGCGAAGAAATCACTTAACGTGTTCACTTGCTTGAACGAGAGAGGCGAAAAGTTATGTCGGCAGCCACGTTCGTGGGTCCCCCGACGCGGTGCAAGCGAGAGACGCCTTAACGTTAAGAGCGGTAAAGAGAAAAAACGAATAAGAGAAACGAAAGAGCAAAAAGACGAGTGCAACACGAGGACTTCCCAGGAGGTCACCCATCCTAGTACTACTCTCGCCCAAGCACGCTTAACTGCGGAGTTCTGATGGGATCCGGTGCATTAGTGCTGGTATGATCGCACCCGAAGTCCTAAGCGCGAAGAAATCACTTAACGTGTTCACTTGCTTGAACGAGAGAGGCGAAAAGTTATGTCGGCAGCCACGTTCGTGGGTCCCCCGACGCGGTGCAAGCGAGAGACGCCTTAACGTTAAGAGCGGTAAAGAGAAAAAACGAATAAGAGAAACGAAAGAGCAAAAAGACGAGTGCAACACGAGGACTTCCCAGGAGGTCACCCATCCTAGTACTACTCTCGCCCAAGCACGCTTAACTGCGGAGTTCTGATGGGATCCGGTGCATTAGTGCTGGTATGATCGCACCCGAAGTCCTAAGCGCGAAGAAATCACTTAACGTGTTCACTTGCTTGAACGAGAGAGGCGAAAAGTTATGTCGGCAGCCACGTTCGTGGGTCCCCCGACGCGGTGCAAGCGAGAGACGCCTTAACGTTAAGAGCGGTAAAGAGAAAAAACGAATAAGAGAAACGAAAGAGCAAAAAGACGAGTGCAACACGAGGACTTCCCAGGAGGTCACCCATCCTAGTACTACTCTCGCCCAAGCACGCTTAACTGCGGAGTTCTGATGGGATCCGGTGCATTAGTGCTGGTATGATCGCACCCGAAGTCCTAAGCGCGAAGAAATCACTTAACGTGTTCACTTGCTTGAACGAGAGAGGCGAAAAGTTATGTCGGCAGCCACGTTCGTGGGTCCCCCGACGCGGTGCAAGCGAGAGACGCCTTAACGTTAAGAGCGGTAAAGAGAAAAAACGAATAAGAGAAACGAAAGAGCAAAAAGACGAGTGCAACACGAGGACTTCCCAGGAGGTCACCCATCCTAGTACTACTCTCGCCCAAGCACGCTTAACTGCGGAGTTCTGATGGGATCCGGTGCATTAGTGCTGGTATGATCGCACCCGAAGTCCTAAGCGCGAAGAAATCACTTAACGTGTTCACTTGCTTGAACGAGAGAGGCGAAAAGTTATGTCGGCAGCCACGTTCGTGGGTCCCCCGACGCGGTGCAAGCGAGAGACGCCTTAACGTTAAGAGCGGTAAAGAGAAAAAACGAATAAGAGAAACGAAAGAGCAAAAAGACGAGTGCAACACGAGGACTTCCCAGGAGGTCACCCATCCTAGTACTACTCTCGCCCAAGCACGCTTAACTGCGGAGTTCTGATGGGATCCGGTGCATTAGTGCTGGTATGATCGCACCCGAAGTCCTAAGCGCGAAGAAATCACTTAACGTGTTCACTTGCTTGAACGAGAGAGGCGAAAAGTTATGTCGGCAGCCACGTTCGTGGGTCCCCCGACGCGGTGCAAGCGAGAGACGCCTTAACGTTAAGAGCGGTAAAGAGAAAAAACGAATAAGAGAAACGAAAGAGCAAAAAGACGAGTGCAACACGAGGACTTCCCAGGAGGTCACCCATCCTAGTACTACTCTCGCCCAAGCACGCTTAACTGCGGAGTTCTGATGGGATCCGGTGCATTAGTGCTGGTATGATCGCACCCGAAGTCCTAAGCGCGAAGAAATCACTTAACGTGTTCACTTGCTTGAACGAGAGAGGCGAAAAGTTATGTCGGCAGCCACGTTCGTGGGTCCCCCGACGCGGTGCAAGCGAGAGACGCCTTAACGTTAAGAGCGGTAAAGAGAAAAAACGAATAAGAGAAACGAAAGAGCAAAAAGACGAGTGCAACACGAGGACTTCCCAGGAGGTCACCCATCCTAGTACTACTCTCGCCCAAGCACGCTTAACTGCGGAGTTCTGATGGGATCCGGTGCATTAGTGCTGGTATGATCGCACCCGAAGTCCTAAGCGCGAAGAAATCACTTAACGTGTTCACTTGCTTGAACGAGAGAGGCGAAAAGTTATGTCGGCAGCCACGTTCGTGGGTCCCCCGACGCGGTGCAAGCGAGAGACGCCTTAACGTTAAGAGCGGTAAAGAGAAAAAACGAATAAGAGAAACGAAAGAGCAAAAAGACGAGTGCAACACGAGGACTTCCCAGGAGGTCACCCATCCTAGTACTACTCTCGCCCAAGCACGCTTAACTGCGGAGTTCTGATGGGATCCGGTGCATTAGTGCTGGTATGATCGCACCCGAAGTCCTAAGCGCGAAGAAATCACTTAACGTGTTCACTTGCTTGAACGAGAGAGGCGAAAAGTTATGTCGGCAGCCACGTTCGTGGGTCCCCCGACGCGGTGCAAGCGAGAGACGCCTTAACGTTAAGAGCGGTAAAGAGAAAAAACGAATAAGAGAAACGAAAGAGCAAAAAGACGAGTGCAACACGAGGACTTCCCAGGAGGTCACCCATCCTAGTACTACTCTCGCCCAAGCACGCTTAACTGCGGAGTTCTGATGGGATCCGGTGCATTAGTGCTGGTATGATCGCACCCGAAGTCCTAAGCGCGAAGAAATCACTTAACGTGTTCACTTGCTTGAACGAGAGAGGCGAAAAGTTATGTCGGCAGCCACGTTCGTGGGTCCCCCGACGCGGTGCAAGCGAGAGACGCCTTAACGTTAAGAGCGGTAAAGAGAAAAAACGAATAAGAGAAACGAAAGAGCAAAAAGACGAGTGCAACACGAGGACTTCCCAGGAGGTCACCCATCCTAGTACTACTCTCGCCCAAGCACGCTTAACTGCGGAGTTCTGATGGGATCCGGTGCATTAGTGCTGGTATGATCGCACCCGAAGTCCTAAGCGCGAAGAAATCACTTAACGTGTTCACTTGCTTGAACGAGAGAGGCGAAAAGTTATGTCGGCAGCCACGTTCGTGGGTCCCCCGACGCGGTGCAAGCGAGAGACGCCTTAACGTTAAGAGCGGTAAAGAGAAAAAACGAATAAGAGAAACGAAAGAGCAAAAAGACGAGTGCAACACGAGGACTTCCCAGGAGGTCACCCATCCTAGTACTACTCTCGCCCAAGCACGCTTAACTGCGGAGTTCTGATGGGATCCGGTGCATTAGTGCTGGTATGATCGCACCCGAAGTCCTAAGCGCGAAGAAATCACTTAACGTGTTCACTTGCTTGAACGAGAGAGGCGAAAAGTTATGTCGGCAGCCACGTTCGTGGGTCCCCCGACGCGGTGCAAGCGAGAGACGCCTTAACGTTAAGAGCGGTAAAGAGAAAAAACGAATAAGAGAAACGAAAGAGCAAAAAGACGAGTGCAACACGAGGACTTCCCAGGAGGTCACCCATCCTAGTACTACTCTCGCCCAAGCACGCTTAACTGCGGAGTTCTGATGGGATCCGGTGCATTAGTGCTGGTATGATCGCACCCGAAGTCCTAAGCGCGAAGAAATCACTTAACGTGTTCACTTGCTTGAACGAGAGAGGCGAAAAGTTATGTCGGCAGCCACGTTCGTGGGTCCCCCGACGCGGTGCAAGCGAGAGACGCCTTAACGTTAAGAGCGGTAAAGAGAAAAAACGAATAAGAGAAACGAAAGAGCAAAAAGACGAGTGCAACACGAGGACTTCCCAGGAGGTCACCCATCCTAGTACTACTCTCGCCCAAGCACGCTTAACTGCGGAGTTCTGATGGGATCCGGTGCATTAGTGCTGGTATGATCGCACCCGAAGTCCTAAGCGCGAAGAAATCACTTAACGTGTTCACTTGCTTGAACGAGAGAGGCGAAAAGTTATGTCGGCAGCCACGTTCGTGGGTCCCCCGACGCGGTGCAAGCGAGAGACGCCTTAACGTTAAGAGCGGTAAAGAGAAAAAACGAATAAGAGAAACGAAAGAGCAAAAAGACGAGTGCAACACGAGGACTTCCCAGGAGGTCACCCATCCTAGTACTACTCTCGCCCAAGCACGCTTAACTGCGGAGTTCTGATGGGATCCGGTGCATTAGTGCTGGTATGATCGCACCCGAAGTCCTAAGCGCGAAGAAATCACTTAACGTGTTCACTTGCTTGAACGAGAGAGGCGAAAAGTTATGTCGGCAGCCACGTTCGTGGGTCCCCCGACGCGGTGCAAGCGAGAGACGCCTTAACGTTAAGAGCGGTAAAGAGAAAAAACGAATAAGAGAAACGAAAGAGCAAAAAGACGAGTGCAACACGAGGACTTCCCAGGAGGTCACCCATCCTAGTACTACTCTCGCCCAAGCACGCTTAACTGCGGAGTTCTGATGGGATCCGGTGCATTAGTGCTGGTATGATCGCACCCGAAGTCCTAAGTGCGAAGAAATCACTTAAGTGTTCAGTTGCTTGAACGAGAGAGGCGAAAAGTTATGTCGGCAGCCACGTTCGTGGGTCCCCCGACGCGGTGCAAGCGAGAGACGCCTTAACGTTAAGAGCGGTAAAGAGAAAAAACGAATAAGAGAAACGAAAGAGCAAAAAGACGAGTGCAACACGAGGACTTCCCAGGAGGTCACCCATCCTAGTACTACTCTCGCCCAAGCACGCTTAACTGCGGAGTTCTGATGGGATCCGGTGCATTAGTGCTGGTATGATCGCACCCGAAGTCCTAAGCGCGAAGAAATCACTTAACGTGTTCACTTGCTTGAACGAGAGAGGCGAAAAGTTATGTCGGCAGCCACGTTCGTGGGTCCCCCGACGCGGTGCAAGCGAGAGACGCCTTAACGTTAAGAGCGGTAAAGAGAAAAAACGAATAAGAGAAACGAAAGAGCAAAAAGACGAGTGCAACACGAGGACTTCCCAGGAGGTCACCCATCCTAGTACTACTCTCGCCCAAGCACGCTTAACTGCGGAGTTCTGATGGGATCCGGTGCATTAGTGCTGGTATGATCGCACCCGAAGTCCTAAGCGCGAAGAAATCACTTAACGTGTTCACTTGCTTGAACGAGAGAGGCGAAAAGTTATGTCGGCAGCCACGTTCGTGGGTCCCCCGACGCGGTGCAAGCGAGAGACGCCTTAACGTTAAGAGCGGTAAAGAGAAAAAACGAATAAGAGAAACGAAAGAGCAAAAAGACGAGTGCAACACGAGGACTTCCCAGGAGGTCACCCATCCTAGTACTACTCTCGCCCAAGCACGCTTAACTGCGGAGTTCTGATGGGATCCGGTGCATTAGTGCTGGTATGATCGCACCCGAAGTCCTAAGCGCGAAGAAATCACTTAACGTGTTCACTTGCTTGAACGAGAGAGGCGAAAAGTTATGTCGGCAGCCACGTTCGTGGGTCCCCCGACGCGGTGCAAGCGAGAGACGCCTTAACGTTAAGAGCGGTAAAGAGAAAAAACGAATAAGAGAAACGAAAGAGCAAAAAGACGAGTGCAACACGAGGACTTCCCAGGAGGTCACCCATCCTAGTACTACTCTCGCCCAAGCACGCTTAACTGCGGAGTTCTGATGGGATCCGGTGCATTAGTGCTGGTATGATCGCACCCGAAGTCCTAAGCGCGAAGAAATCACTTAACGTGTTCACTTGCTTGAACGAGAGAGGCGAAAAGTTATGTCGGCAGCCACGTTCGTGGGTCCCCCGACGCGGTGCAAGCGAGAGACGCCTTAACGTTAAGAGCGGTAAAGAGAAAAAACGAATAAGAGAAACGAAAGAGCAAAAAGACGAGTGCAACACGAGGACTTCCCAGGAGGTCACCCATCCTAGTACTACTCTCGCCCAAGCACGCTTAACTGCGGAGTTCTGATGGGATCCGGTGCATTAGTGCTGGTATGATCGCACCCGAAGTCCTAAGCGCGAAGAAATCACTTAAGGTGTTCACTTGCTTGAACGAGAGAGGCGAAAAGTTATGTCGGCAGCCACGTTCGTGGGTCCCCCGACGCGGTGCAAGCGAGAGACGCCTTAACGTTAAGAGCGGTAAAGAGAAAAAACGAATAAGAGAAACGAAAGAGCAAAAAGACGAGTGCAACACGAGGACTTCCCAGGAGGTCACCCATCCTAGTACTACTCTCGCCCAAGCACGCTTAACTGCGGAGTTCTGATGGGATCCGGTGCATTAGTGCTGGTATGATCGCACCCGAAGTCCTAAGCGCGAAGAAATCACTTAACGTGTTCACTTGCTTGAACGAGAGAGGCGAAAAGTTATGTCGGCAGCCACGTTCGTGGGTCCCCCGACGCGGTGCAAGCGAGAGACGCCTTAACGTTAAGAGCGGTAAAGAGAAAAAACGAATAAGAGAAACGAAAGAGCAAAAAGACGAGTGCAACACGAGGACTTCCCAGGAGGTCACCCATCCTAGTACTACTCTCGCCCAAGCACGCTTAACTGCGGAGTTCTGATGGGATCCGGTGCATTAGTGCTGGTATGATCGCACCCGAAGTCCTAAGCGCGAAGAAATCACTTAACGTGTTCATTGCTTGAACGAGAGAGGCGAAAAGTTATGTCGGCAGCCACGTTCGTGGGTCCCCCGACGCGGTGCAAGCGAGAGACGCCTTAACGTTAAGAGCGGTAAAGAGAAAAAACGAATAAGAGAAACGAAAGAGCAAAAAGACGAGTGCAACACGAGGACTTCCCAGGAGGTCACCCATCCTAGTACTACTCTCGCCCAAGCACGCTTAACTGCGGAGTTCTGATGGGATCCGGTGCATTAGTGCTGGTATGATCGCACCCGAAGTCCTAAGCGCGAAGAAATCACTTAACGTGTTCACTTGCTTGAACGAGAGAGGCGAAAAGTTATGTCGGCAGCCACGTTCGTGGGTCCCCGACGCGGTGCAAGCGAGAGACGCCTTAACGTTAAGAGCGGTAAAGAGAAAAAACGAATAAGAGAAACGAAAGAGCAAAAAGACGAGTGCAACACGAGGACTTCCCAGGAGGTCACCCATCCTAGTACTACTCTCGCCCAAGCACGCTTAACTGCGGAGTTCTGATGGGATCCGGTGCATTAGTGCTGGTATGATCGCACCCGAAGTCCTAAGCGCGAAGAAATCACTTAAGTGTTCACTTGCTTGAACGAGAGAGGCGAAAAGTTATGTCGGCAGCCACGTTCGTGGGTCCCCGACGCGGTGCAAGCGAGAGACGCCTTAACGTTAAGAGCGGTAAAGAGAAAAAACGAATAAGAGAAACGAAAGAGCAAAAAGACGAGTGCAACACGAGGACTTCCCAGGAGGTCACCCATCCTAGTACTACTCTCGCCCAAGCACGCTTAACTGCGGAGTTCTGATGGGATCCGGTGCATTAGTGCTGGTATGATCGCACCCGAAGTCCTAAGCGCGAAGAAATCACTTAAGTGTTCATTGCTTGAACGAGAGAGGCGAAAAGTTATGTCGGCAGCCACGTTCGTGGGTCCCCCGACGCGGTGCAAGCGAGAGACGCCTTAACGTTAAGAGCGGTAAAGAGAAAAAACGAATAAGAGAAACGAAAGAGCAAAAAGACGAGTGCAACACGAGGACTTCCCAGGAGGTCACCCATCCTAGTACTACTCTCGCCCAAGCACGCTTAACTGCGGAGTTCTGATGGGATCCGGTGCATTAGTGCTGGTATGATCGCACCCGAAGTCCTAAGCGCGAAGAAATCACTTAACGTGTTCACTTGCTTGAACGAGAGAGGCGAAAAGTTATGTCGGCAGCCACGTTCGTGGGTCCCCCGACGCGGTGCAAGCGAGAGACGCCTTAACGTTAAGAGCGGTAAAGAGAAAAAACGAATAAGAGAAACGAAAGAGCAAAAAGACGAGTGCAACACGAGGACTTCCCAGGAGGTCACCCATCCTAGTACTACTCTCGCCCAAGCACGCTTAACTGCGGAGTTCTGATGGGATCCGGTGCATTAGTGCTGGTATGATCGCACCCGAAGTCCTAAGCGCGAAGAAATCACTTAACGTGTTCACTTGCTTGAACGAGAGAGGCGAAAAGTTATGTCGGCAGCCACGTTCGTGGGTCCCCCGACGCGGTGCAAGCGAGAGACGCCTTAACGTTAAGAGCGGTAAAGAGAAAAAACGAATAAGAGAAACGAAAGAGCAAAAAGACGAGTGCAACACGAGGACTTCCCAGGAGGTCACCCATCCTAGTACTACTCTCGCCCAAGCACGCTTAACTGCGGAGTTCTGATGGGATCCGGTGCATTAGTGCTGGTATGATCGCACCCGAAGTCCTAAGCGCGAAGAAATCACTTAACGTGTTCACTTGCTTGAACGAGAGAGGCGAAAAGTTATGTCGGCAGCCACGTTCGTGGGTCCCCGACGCGGTGCAAGCGAGAGACGCCTTAACGTTAAGAGCGGTAAAGAGAAAAAACGAATAAGAGAAACGAAAGAGCAAAAAGACGAGTGCAACACGAGGACTTCCCAGGAGGTCACCCATCCTAGTACTACTCTCGCCCAAGCACGCTTAACTGCGGAGTTCTGATGGGATCCGGTGCATTAGTGCTGGTATGATCGCACCCGAAGTCCTAAGCGCGAAGAAATCACTTAAGTGTTCATTGCTTGAACGAGAGAGGCGAAAAGTTATGTCGGCAGCCACGTTCGTGGGTCCCCCGACGCGGTGCAAGCGAGAGACGCCTTAACGTTAAGAGCGGTAAAGAGAAAAAACGAATAAGAGAAACGAAAGAGCAAAAAGACGAGTGCAACACGAGGACTTCCCAGGAGGTCACCCATCCTAGTACTACTCTCGCCCAAGCACGCTTAACTGCGGAGTTCTGATGGGATCCGGTGCATTAGTGCTGGTATGATCGCACCCGAAGTCCTAAGCGCGAAGAAATCACTTAAGGTGTTCACTTGCTTGAACGAGAGAGGCGAAAAGTTATGTCGGCAGCCACGTTCGTGGGTCCCCCGACGCGGTGCAAGCGAGAGACGCCTTAACGTTAAGAGCGGTAAAGAGAAAAAACGAATAAGAGAAACGAAAGAGCAAAAAGACGAGTGCAACACGAGGACTTCCCAGGAGGTCACCCATCCTAGTACTACTCTCGCCCAAGCACGCTTAACTGCGGAGTTCTGATGGGATCCGGTGCATTAGTGCTGGTATGATCGCACCCGAAGTCCTAAGCGCGAAGAAATCACTTAAGTGTTCAGTTGCTTGAACGAGAGAGGCGAAAAGTTATGTCGGCAGCCACGTTCGTGGGTCCCCAGACGCGGTGCAAGCGAGAGACGCCTTAACGTTAAGAGCGGTAAAGAGAAAAAACGAATAAGAGAAACGAAAGAGCAAAAAGACGAGTGCAACACGAGGACTTCCCAGGAGGTCACCCATCCTAGTACTACTCTCGCCCAAGCACGCTTAACTGCGGAGTTCTGATGGGATCCGGTGCATTAGTGCTGGTATGATCGCACCCGAAGTCCTAAGCGCGAAGAAATCACTTAACGTGTTCACTTGCTTGAACGAGAGAGGCGAAAAGTTATGTCGGCAGCCACGTTCGTGGGTCCCCCGACGCGGTGCAAGCGAGAGACGCCTTAACGTTAAGAGCGGTAAAGAGAAAAAACGAATAAGAGAAACGAAAGAGCAAAAAGACGAGTGCAACACGAGGACTTCCCAGGAGGTCACCCATCCTAGTACTACTCTCGCCCAAGCACGCTTAACTGCGGAGTTCTGATGGGATCCGGTGCATTAGTGCTGGTATGATCGCACCCGAAGTCCTAAGCGCGAAGAAATCACTTAAGGTGTTCACTTGCTTGAACGAGAGAGGCGAAAAGTTATGTCGGCAGCCACGTTCGTGGGTCCCCCGACGCGGTGCAAGCGAGAGACGCCTTAACGTTAAGAGCGGTAAAGAGAAAAAACGAATAAGAGAAACGAAAGAGCAAAAAGACGAGTGCAACACGAGGACTTCCCAGGAGGTCACCCATCCTAGTACTACTCTCGCCCAAGCACGCTTAACTGCGGAGTTCTGATGGGATCCGGTGCATTAGTGCTGGTATGATCGCACCCGAAGTCCTAAGCGCGAAGAAATCACTTAACGTGTTCACTTGCTTGAACGAGAGAGGCGAAAAGTTATGTCGGCAGCCACGTTCGTGGGTCCCCGACGCGGTGCAAGCGAGAGACGCCTTAACGTTAAGAGCGGTAAAGAGAAAAAACGAATAAGAGAAACGAAAGAGCAAAAAGACGAGTGCAACACGAGGACTTCCCAGGAGGTCACCCATCCTAGTACTACTCTCGCCCAAGCACGCTTAACTGCGGAGTTCTGATGGGATCCGGTGCATTAGTGCTGGTATGATCGCACCCGAAGTCCTAAGCGCGAAGAAATCACTTAAGTGTTCATTGCTTGAACGAGAGAGGCGAAAAGTTATGTCGGCAGCCACGTTCGTGGGTCCCCCGACGCGGTGCAAGCGAGAGACGCCTTAACGTTAAGAGCGGTAAAGAGAAAAAACGAATAAGAGAAACGAAAGAGCAAAAAGACGAGTGCAACACGAGGACTTCCCAGGAGGTCACCCATCCTAGTACTACTCTCGCCCAAGCACGCTTAACTGCGGAGTTCTGATGGGATCCGGTGCATTAGTGCTGGTATGATCGCACCCGAAGTCCTAAGCGCGAAGAAATCACTTAACGTGTTCAGTTGCTTGAACGAGAGAGGCGAAAAGTTATGTCGGCAGCCACGTTCGTGGGTCCCCCGACGCGGTGCAAGCGAGAGACGCCTTAACGTTAAGAGCGGTAAAGAGAAAAAACGAATAAGAGAAACGAAAGAGCAAAAAGACGAGTGCAACACGAGGACTTCCCAGGAGGTCACCCATCCTAGTACTACTCTCGCCCAAGCACGCTTAACTGCGGAGTTCTGATGGGATCCGGTGCATTAGTGCTGGTATGATCGCACCCGAAGTCCTAAGCGTGAAGAAATCACTTAAGTGTTCAGTTGCTTGAACGAGAGAGGCGAAAAGTTATGTCGGCAGCCACGTTCGTGGGTCCCCGGACGCGGTGCAAGCGAGAGACGCCTTAACGTTAAGAGCGGTAAAGAGAAAAAACGAATAAGAGAAACGAAAGAGCAAAAAGACGAGTGCAACACGAGGACTTCCCAGGAGGTCACCCATCCTAGTACTACTCTCGCCCAAGCACGCTTAACTGCGGAGTTCTGATGGGATCCGGTGCATTAGTGCTGGTATGATCGCACCCGAAGTCCTAAGCGCGAAGAAATCACTTAACGTGTTCACTTGCTTGAACGAGAGAGGCGAAAAGTTATGTCGGCAGCCACGTTCGTGGGTCCCCGACGCGGTGCAAGCGAGAGACGCCTTAACGTTAAGAGCGGTAAAGAGAAAAAACGAATAAGAGAAACGAAAGAGCAAAAAGACGAGTGCAACACGAGGACTTCCCAGGAGGTCACCCATCCTAGTACTACTCTCGCCCAAGCACGCTTAACTGCGGAGTTCTGATGGGATCCGGTGCATTAGTGCTGGTATGATCGCACCCGAAGTCCTAAGCGCGAAGAAATCACTTAATGTGTTCAGTTGCTTGAACGAGAGAGGCGAAAAGTTATGTCGGCAGCCACGTTCGTGGGTCCCCCGACGCGGTGCAAGCGAGAGACGCCTTAACGTTAAGAGCGGTAAAGAGAAAAAACGAATAAGAGAAACGAAAGAGCAAAAAGACGAGTGCAACACGAGGACTTCCCAGGAGGTCACCCATCCTAGTACTACTCTCGCCCAAGCACGCTTAACTGCGGAGTTCTGATGGGATCCGGTGCATTAGTGCTGGTATGATCGCACCCGAAGTCCTAAGCGCGAAGAAATCACTTAACGTGTTCACTTGCTTGAACGAGAGAGGCGAAAAGTTATGTCGGCAGCCACGTTCGTGGGTCCCCCGACGCGGTGCAAGCGAGAGACGCCTTAACGTTAAGAGCGGTAAAGAGAAAAAACGAATAAGAGAAACGAAAGAGCAAAAAGACGAGTGCAACACGAGGACTTCCCAGGAGGTCACCCATCCTAGTACTACTCTCGCCCAAGCACGCTTAACTGCGGAGTTCTGATGGGATCCGGTGCATTAGTGCTGGTATGATCGCACCCGAAGTCCTAAGCGCGAAGAAATCACTTAAGTGTTCATTGCTTGAACGAGAGAGGCGAAAAGTTATGTCGGCAGCCACGTTCGTGGGTCCCCCGACGCGGTGCAAGCGAGAGACGCCTTAACGTTAAGAGCGGTAAAGAGAAAAAACGAATAAGAGAAACGAAAGAGCAAAAAGACGAGTGCAACACGAGGACTTCCCAGGAGGTCACCCATCCTAGTACTACTCTCGCCCAAGCACGCTTAACTGCGGAGTTCTGATGGGATCCGGTGCATTAGTGCTGGTATGATCGCACCCGAAGTCCTAAGCGCGAAGAAATCACTTAAGGTGTTCACTTGCTTGAACGAGAGAGGCGAAAAGTTATGTCGGCAGCCACGTTCGTGGGTCCCCCGACGCGGTGCAAGCGAGAGACGCCTTAACGTTAAGAGCGGTAAAGAGAAAAAACGAATAAGAGAAACGAAAGAGCAAAAAGACGAGTGCAACACGAGGACTTCCCAGGAGGTCACCCATCCTAGTACTACTCTCGCCCAAGCACGCTTAACTGCGGAGTTCTGATGGGATCCGGTGCATTAGTGCTGGTATGATCGCACCCGAAGTCCTAAGCGCGAAGAAATCACTTAAGGTGTTCAGTTGCTTGAACGAGAGAGGCGAAAAGTTATGTCGGCAGCCACGTTCGTGGGTCCCCCGACGCGGTGCAAGCGAGAGACGCCTTAACGTTAAGAGCGGTAAAGAGAAAAAACGAATAAGAGAAACGAAAGAGCAAAAAGACGAGTGCAACACGAGGACTTCCCAGGAGGTCACCCATCCTAGTACTACTCTCGCCCAAGCACGCTTAACTGCGGAGTTCTGATGGGATCCGGTGCATTAGTGCTGGTATGATCGCACCCGAAGTCCTAAGCGCGAAGAAATCACTTAACGTGTTCACTTGCTTGAACGAGAGAGGCGAAAAGTTATGTCGGCAGCCACGTTCGTGGGTCCCCCGACGCGGTGCAAGCGAGAGACGCCTTAACGTTAAGAGCGGTAAAGAGAAAAAACGAATAAGAGAAACGAAAGAGCAAAAAGACGAGTGCAACACGAGGACTTCCCAGGAGGTCACCCATCCTAGTACTACTCTCGCCCAAGCACGCTTAACTGCGGAGTTCTGATGGGATCCGGTGCATTAGTGCTGGTATGATCGCACCCGAAGTCCTAAGCGCGAAGAAATCACTTAAGTGTTCAGTTGCTTGAACGAGAGAGGCGAAAAGTTATGTCGGCAGCCACGTTCGTGGGTCCCCGGACGCGGTGCAAGCGAGAGACGCCTTAACGTTAAGAGCGGTAAAGAGAAAAAACGAATAAGAGAAACGAAAGAGCAAAAAGACGAGTGCAACACGAGGACTTCCCAGGAGGTCACCCATCCTAGTACTACTCTCGCCCAAGCACGCTTAACTGCGGAGTTCTGATGGGATCCGGTGCATTAGTGCTGGTATGATCGCACCCGAAGTCCTAAGCGCGAAGAAATCACTTAACGTGTTCACTTGCTTGAACGAGAGAGGCGAAAAGTTATGTCGGCAGCCACGTTCGTGGGTCCCCCGACGCGGTGCAAGCGAGAGACGCCTTAACGTTAAGAGCGGTAAAGAGAAAAAACGAATAAGAGAAACGAAAGAGCAAAAAGACGAGTGCAACACGAGGACTTCCCAGGAGGTCACCCATCCTAGTACTACTCTCGCCCAAGCACGCTTAACTGCGGAGTTCTGATGGGATCCGGTGCATTAGTGCTGGTATGATCGCACCCGAAGTCCTAAGCGCGAAGAAATCACTTAACGTGTTCATTGCTTGAACGAGAGAGGCGAAAAGTTATGTCGGCAGCCACGTTCGTGGGTCCCCCGACGCGGTGCAAGCGAGAGACGCCTTAACGTTAAGAGCGGTAAAGAGAAAAAACGAATAAGAGAAACGAAAGAGCAAAAAGACGAGTGCAACACGAGGACTTCCCAGGAGGTCACCCATCCTAGTACTACTCTCGCCCAAGCACGCTTAACTGCGGAGTTCTGATGGGATCCGGTGCATTAGTGCTGGTATGATCGCACCCGAAGTTCTAAGCGCGAAGAAATCACTTAAGTGTTCATTGCTTGAACGAGAGAGGCGAAAAGTTATGTCGGCAGCCACGTTCGTGGGTCCCCCGACGCGGTGCAAGCGAGAGACGCCTTAACGTTAAGAGCGGTAAAGAGAAAAAACGAATAAGAGAAACGAAAGAGCAAAAAGACGAGTGCAACACGAGGACTTCCCAGGAGGTCACCCATCCTAGTACTACTCTCGCCCAAGCACGCTTAACTGCGGAGTTCTGATGGGATCCGGTGCATTAGTGCTGGTATGATCGCACCCGAAGTCCTAAGCGCGAAGAAATCACTTAACGTGTTCACTTGCTTGAACGAGAGAGGCGAAAAGTTATGTCGGCAGCCACGTTCGTGGGTCCCCGACGCGGTGCAAGCGAGAGACGCCTTAACGTTAAGAGCGGTAAAGAGAAAAAACGAATAAGAGAAACGAAAGAGCAAAAAGACGAGTGCAACACGAGGACTTCCCAGGAGGTCACCCATCCTAGTACTACTCTCGCCCAAGCACGCTTAACTGCGGAGTTCTGATGGGATCCGGTGCATTAGTGCTGGTATGATCGCACCCGAAGTCCTAAGCGCGAAGAAATCACTTAAGTGTTCAGTTGCTTGAACGAGAGAGGCGAAAAGTTATGTCGGCAGCCACGTTCGTGGGTCCCCAGACGCGGTGCAAGCGAGAGACGCCTTAACGTTAAGAGCGGTAAAGAGAAAAAACGAATAAGAGAAACGAAAGAGCAAAAAGACGAGTGCAACACGAGGACTTCCCAGGAGGTCACCCATCCTAGTACTACTCTCGCCCAAGCACGCTTAACTGCGGAGTTCTGATGGGATCCGGTGCATTAGTGCTGGTATGATCGCACCCGAAGTCCTAAGCGCGAAGAAATCACTTAAGGTGTTCAGTTGCTTGAACGAGAGAGGCGAAAAGTTATGTCGGCAGCCACGTTCGTGGGTCCCCGGACGCGGTGCAAGCGAGAGACGCCTTAACGTTAAGAGCGGTAAAGAGAAAAAACGAATAAGAGAAACGAAAGAGCAAAAAGACGAGTGCAACACGAGGACTTCCCAGGAGGTCACCCATCCTAGTACTACTCTCGCCCAAGCACGCTTAACTGCGGAGTTCTGATGGGATCCGGTGCATTAGTGCTGGTATGATCGCACCCGAAGTCCTAAGCGCGAAGAAATCACTTAACGTGTTCATTGCTTGAACGAGAGAGGCGAAAAGTTATGTCGGCAGCCACGTTCGTGGGTCCCCCGACGCGGTGCAAGCGAGAGACGCCTTAACGTTAAGAGCGGTAAAGAGAAAAAACGAATAAGAGAAACGAAAGAGCAAAAAGACGAGTGCAACACGAGGACTTCCCAGGAGGTCACCCATCCTAGTACTACTCTCGCCCAAGCACGCTTAACTGCGGAGTTCTGATGGGATCCGGTGCATTAGTGCTGGTATGATCGCACCCGAAGTCCTAAGCGCGAAGAAATCACTTAATGTGTTCAGTTGCTTGAACGAGAGAGGCGAAAAGTTATGTCGGCAGCCACGTTCGTGGGTCCCCCGACGCGGTGCAAGCGAGAGACGCCTTAACGTTAAGAGCGGTAAAGAGAAAAAACGAATAAGAGAAACGAAAGAGCAAAAAGACGAGTGCAACACGAGGACTTCCCAGGAGGTCACCCATCCTAGTACTACTCTCGCCCAAGCACGCTTAACTGCGGAGTTCTGATGGGATCCGGTGCATTAGTGCTGGTATGATCGCACCCGAAGTCCTAAGCGCGAAGAAATCACTTAAGTGTTCATTGCTTGAACGAGAGAGGCGAAAAGTTATGTCGGCAGCCACGTTCGTGGGTCCCCCGACGCGGTGCAAGCGAGAGACGCCTTAACGTTAAGAGCGGTAAAGAGAAAAAACGAATAAGAGAAACGAAAGAGCAAAAAGACGAGTGCAACACGAGGACTTCCCAGGAGGTCACCCATCCTAGTACTACTCTCGCCCAAGCACGCTTAACTGCGGAGTTCTGATGGGATCCGGTGCATTAGTGCTGGTATGATCGCACCCGAAGTCCTAAGCGCGAAGAAATCACTTAAGGTGTTCACTTGCTTGAACGAGAGAGGCGAAAAGTTATGTCGGCAGCCACGTTCGTGGGTCCCCCGACGCGGTGCAAGCGAGAGACGCCTTAACGTTAAGAGCGGTAAAGAGAAAAAACGAATAAGAGAAACGAAAGAGCAAAAAGACGAGTGCAACACGAGGACTTCCCAGGAGGTCACCCATCCTAGTACTACTCTCGCCCAAGCACGCTTAACTGCGGAGTTCTGATGGGATCCGGTGCATTAGTGCTGGTATGATCGCACCCGAAGTCCTAAGCGCGAAGAAATCACTTAATGTGTTCAGTTGCTTGAACGAGAGAGGCGAAAAGTTATGTCGGCAGCCACGTTCGTGGGTCCCCCGACGCGGTGCAAGCGAGAGACGCCTTAACGTTAAGAGCGGTAAAGAGAAAAAACGAATAAGAGAAACGAAAGAGCAAAAAGACGAGTGCAACACGAGGACTTCCCAGGAGGTCACCCATCCTAGTACTACTCTCGCCCAAGCACGCTTAACTGCGGAGTTCTGATGGGATCCGGTGCATTAGTGCTGGTATGATCGCACCCGAAGTCCTAAGGCGAAGAAATCACTTAAGTGTTCAGTTGCTTGAACGAGAGAGGCGAAAAGTTATGTCGGCAGCCACGTTCGTGGGTCCCCCGACGCGGTGCAAGCGAGAGACGCCTTAACGTTAAGAGCGGTAAAGAGAAAAAACGAATAAGAGAAACGAAAGAGCAAAAAGACGAGTGCAACACGAGGACTTCCCAGGAGGTCACCCATCCTAGTACTACTCTCGCCCAAGCACGCTTAACTGCGGAGTTCTGATGGGATCCGGTGCATTAGTGCTGGTATGATCGCACCCGAAGTCCTAAGTGCGAAGAAATCACTTAAGGTGTTCAGTTGCTTGAACGAGAGAGGCGAAAAGTTATGTCGGCAGCCACGTTCGTGGGTCCCCCGACGCGGTGCAAGCGAGAGACGCCTTAACGTTAAGAGCGGTAAAGAGAAAAAACGAATAAGAGAAACGAAAGAGCAAAAAGACGAGTGCAACACGAGGACTTCCCAGGAGGTCACCCATCCTAGTACTACTCTCGCCCAAGCACGCTTAACTGCGGAGTTCTGATGGGATCCGGTGCATTAGTGCTGGTATGATCGCACCCGAAGTCCTAAGCGCGAAGAAATCACTTAAGTGTTCATTGCTTGAACGAGAGAGGCGAAAAGTTATGTCGGCAGCCACGTTCGTGGGTCCCCCGACGCGGTGCAAGCGAGAGACGCCTTAACGTTAAGAGCGGTAAAGAGAAAAAACGAATAAGAGAAACGAAAGAGCAAAAAGACGAGTGCAACACGAGGACTTCCCAGGAGGTCACCCATCCTAGTACTACTCTCGCCCAAGCACGCTTAACTGCGGAGTTCTGATGGGATCCGGTGCATTAGTGCTGGTATGATCGCACCCGAAGTCCTAAGCGCGAAGAAATCACTTAAGTGTTCAGTTGCTTGAACGAGAGAGGCGAAAAGTTATGTCGGCAGCCACGTTCGTGGGTCCCCGACGCGGTGCAAGCGAGAGACGCCTTAACGTTAAGAGCGGTAAAGAGAAAAACGAATAAGAGAAACGAAAGAGCAAAAAGACGAGTGCAACACGAGGACTTCCCAGGAGGTCACCCATCCTAGTACTACTCTCGCCCAAGCACGCTTAACTGCGGAGTTCTGATGGGATCCGGTGCATTAGTGCTGGTATGATCGCACCCGAAGTTCTAAGCGCGAAGAAATCACTTAAGTGTTCATTGCTTGAACGAGAGAGGCGAAAAGTTATGTCGGCAGCCACGTTCGTGGGTCCCCCGACGCGGTGCAAGCGAGAGACGCCTTAACGTTAAGAGCGGTAAAGAGAAAAAACGAATAAGAGAAACGAAAGAGCAAAAAGACGAGTGCAACACGAGGACTTCCCAGGAGGTCACCCATCCTAGTACTACTCTCGCCCAAGCACGCTTAACTGCGGAGTTCTGATGGGATCCGGTGCATTAGTGCTGGTATGATCGCACCCGAAGTCCTAAGCGCGAAGAAATCACTTAAGTGTTCATTGCTTGAACGAGAGAGGCGAAAAGTTATGTCGGCAGCCACGTTCGTGGGTCCCCCGACGCGGTGCAAGCGAGAGACGCCTTAACGTTAAGAGCGGTAAAGAGAAAAAACGAATAAGAGAAACGAAAGAGCAAAAAGACGAGTGCAACACGAGGACTTCCCAGGAGGTCACCCATCCTAGTACTACTCTCGCCCAAGCACGCTTAACTGCGGAGTTCTGATGGGATCCGGTGCATTAGTGCTGGTATGATCGCACCCGAAGTCCTAAGCGCGAAGAAATCACTTAAGTGTTCATTGCTTGAACGAGAGAGGCGAAAAGTTATGTCGGCAGCCACGTTCGTGGGTCCCCCGACGCGGTGCAAGCGAGAGACGCCTTAACGTTAAGAGCGGTAAAGAGAAAAAACGAATAAGAGAAACGAAAGAGCAAAAAGACGAGTGCAACACGAGGACTTCCCAGGAGGTCACCCATCCTAGTACTACTCTCGCCCAAGCACGCTTAACTGCGGAGTTCTGATGGGATCCGGTGCATTAGTGCTGGTATGATCGCACCCGAAGTCCTAAGCGCGAAGAAATCACTTAACGTGTTCATTGCTTGAACGAGAGAGGCGAAAAGTTATGTCGGCAGCCACGTTCGTGGGTCCCCCGACGCGGTGCAAGCGAGAGACGCCTTAACGTTAAGAGCGGTAAAGAGAAAAAACGAATAAGAGAAACGAAAGAGCAAAAAGACGAGTGCAACACGAGGACTTCCCAGGAGGTCACCCATCCTAGTACTACTCTCGCCCAAGCACGCTTAACTGCGGAGTTCTGATGGGATCCGGTGCATTAGTGCTGGTATGATCGCACCCGAAGTCCTAAGCGCGAAGAAATCACTTAAGTGTTCATTGCTTGAACGAGAGAGGCGAAAAGTTATGTCGGCAGCCACGTTCGTGGGTCCCCCGACGCGGTGCAAGCGAGAGACGCCTTAACGTTAAGAGCGGTAAAGAGAAAAACGAATAAGAGAAACGAAAGAGCAAAAAGACGAGTGCAACACGAGGACTTCCCAGGAGGTCACCCATCCTAGTACTACTCTCGCCCAAGCACGCTTAACTGCGGAGTTCTGATGGGATCCGGTGCATTAGTGCTGGTATGATCGCACCCGAAGTCCTAAGGCGAAGAAATCACTTAAGTGTTCAGTTGCTTGAACGAGAGAGGCGAAAAGTTATGTCGGCAGCCACGTTCGTGGGTCCCCGACGCGGTGCAAGCGAGAGACGCCTTAACGTTAAGAGCGGTAAGAGAAAAAACGAATAAGAGAAACGAAAGAGCAAAAAGACGAGTGCAACACGAGGACTTCCAGGAGGTCACCATCCTAGTACTACTCTCGCCCAAGCACGCTTAACTGCGGAGTTCTGATGGGATCCGGTGCATTAGTGCTGGTATGATCGCACCCGAAGTCTAAGCGCGAAGAAATCACTTAACGTGTTCATTGCTTGAACGAGAGAGGCGAAAAGTTATGTCGGCAGCCACGTTCGTGGGTCCCCGACGCGGTGCAAGCGAGAGACGCCTTAACGTTAAGAGCGGTAAAGAGAAAAAACGAATAAGAGAAACGAAAGAGCAAAAGACGAGTGCAACACGAGGACTTCCAGGAGGTCACCATCCTAGTACTACTCTCGCCAAGCACGCTTAACTGCGGAGTTCTGATGGGATCCGGTGCATTAGTGCTGGTATGATCGCACCGAAGTCCTAAGCGCGAAGAAATCACTTAAGTGTTCATTGCTTGAACGAGAGAGGCGAAAGTTATGTCGGCAGCCACGTTCGTGGGTCCCCGACGCGGTGCAAGCGAGAGACGCTTAACGTTAAGAGCGGTAAGAGAAAAACGAATAAGAGAACGAAAGAGCAAAAAGACGAGTGCACACGAGGACTTCCGGAGGTCACCCATCCTAGTACTACTCCGCCAAGCACGCTTAACTGCGGAGTTTGATGGGATCCGGTGCATTAGTGCTGGTATGATCGCACCCGAAGTCTAAGCGCGAAGAAATCACTTAACGTGTTCATTGCTTGAACGAGA